>CM076664.1:348774-390888 GCA_038496675.1 Rachycentron canadum | reverse complement strand
GGGGGGGGTGGGGGGTAGGGGGAGGGTGGGGGTGGGGTATGAATGATCAGGCTTGCTGATGCTTTGTTCCAAGGGTCAGAGTTCACTCAAAACAATTGCCAGTTGCCTCTCACCATGCAGCTTGGGGGCATTTCATTATTATAGGGCCTTTAGAGCAACCTCAGCGTTAGCAGGAATTGTGCCATTACAAGCATAGTCAAAAAGATTCATTTAAGGACAGCAGATCGGAGGTCTATTCCTCCAATGCGGGGACAATGTGTGTGCAATCCAATTAAACTATGTTGTAGACTTAAAGATGGCAGTTTTATGCGAAGTCACTTACTATGGGTGCAGCAAGAGAGTGAGCTTACATTTCGAGAAAATTACAAGCAACCACGGTTGGAGAGTGCCAGACTCAAAGTCAGTCTTGCCCTGATGATAAATACACTATGACGAATGTCCCTTTTACCCCTAAATGATCAAATACATAAGTGGGTGCTGAGTAAAGACAGAGGAGAAAGGAGGAAAGAGGGGAGGGAGGAGGAGATTATAGAGGAGAGAGGAGAAAAGAGGAGAAGATGAGACAAGATGAGAGGATAGGAGGCAAGAGAGGACTCAAATGAGATCATAGTCTCTCTGATCAGATGTTTGCACCACTGTCTGAACTAGGCACATTTCTTTGAAAGTATTAGAAAACGTACAGCAGTGGGGTCTCTAACATGGCATTTTGTGGTGGCAGATGCCTAATTCTTCTTAACGTGTCCTCGGGACATAACACAGGAGGCCCAAACAACTTAGTGTGCATCAGTGCATGTGACTGTTCAGCATGGTTAAATTTTGAGGTCCATACAGATTTTTTTATTTTTTTTATTTTATTTTTAAATGTATTTTGGGATCGTTTGCAATCAAAACATGAGATGCAAATGTGTTTTTATGGCCAAAAAAAGAGAAATGAACCAACTGTAACCTTGATTCCATTGAGTCCATTTAACATTGAACATGCACAAAATTATTCGGAGTCTCCAACTCAATGTTTTATTGGCTAGTGCTGGAAAATGTAAACTGAGACAAGTTGTTTTTGAGCCCATTTTACATCATTTACTTTTAAGATAAAAAAAATAGCTTGAAGGCTCACTTGTCGGATCAGCGAGGCTACAGGTCTGATGAATAAGCAACACCTTTGCCTCATCTGCTCCTCAGCTTTGTGCCAGCTTCATAAAATGAATAAATAAAACCCACCACAGCCCAGGAGACTCTCGCAGCAACACGCTTATTACACGTCTACTTCACGCCAAGTGGAAATAGGCCAAACTTACCTTGACTGACATTAAAAAAGGTGTGTCCAGGATCTACTGAACAAAACAGCCGCTGTTTCGCCTTCTCCGAGACCCCCGGCCGGTCAACACCATGGAGAAGCGCTATCCACTGGCCATTTACGAACGCGATGCGCAAGGAGGCATTTAGGCGAGAAAAGGCGAGAGCGTCGTTGCGATGCTGCGGCGCAAAGCCCCGGTTTCCCCCCGCTGGAAAAAATTGGGTTGCGCGTTGCAGCCTTGGCGACTAGTGTGGTGCGCACTGGTCTCCACTGGACTCACATTTCCACGGAAAGACAAGAAGAAAATCAGACGGCACAGTGTTTTCTGCCGCACAAGTTTGATACAGGGGCTCCTAGGAGACCATCTTGAGCCAGCAAATGTCAAAGAGAATCAATAATTTCAGTTCCACTTTAAGCTGCACGCGTTAAGGAATTTGGGAACACTTTTTTTTTTAAAACCACGGTCACGTTGACTGAGCACACTGCAAAAAAAAAAAAAAAAAAAATCCTAGGAAGCAGGAGAAAAAATATTTGTCCGAACCAGCGCGTTTTAACAACGGTGCCCGTCTCCTCTATTTCCCAGTTCCTACCAGAAAAAAGAAAAAAAGAAAGAAAGAAAAGAAAAACGGCACGAACATTTCACATCTTCTCTGGTCGCTCCGACGGCTCAACTTATTATTCCCAGTGGTTGTATCCAAAAGGCGTGTCTGCTTTTCAAAGCCGGCTGCAACAGTTAATCACCTGCGGCCGAAAATACCACAAACATTTCTGTGAGAGTGGCGGCTCCACTTCGCCGTGCGCCCTCCCGGTCCTCCTCCCGGCGGAATACAGCGACGGAGTCAAGCCGGCCTCTTCCCTCGGCCAGAATATCCCAACAAGGTTCATCCAAGGATCGCCTCGGACAACTGTGTGGGTGAACGCTTTGCTCAGAAAAGTGGACCTTTTCCCAATTATTCCCGCACTCCCTGGGTTTATGAATTTGGCTCCGGCGCGTTAAAACCTCGTCTTGCGGCTAAATTCTCCGCGAGGAGTTAAGAGTGTAACAGAGAGAGGGAGAGAGGGAGGGATGGAGGGAGGGAGAGAGAGAGAGAGAAAGAGAGAGAGACGGGTGGGGGGGTGGGGGGGTTGTAGGGAGAGGGAGAGAGTCACATTTAGGCAAATGGGCAATAGGCTCCTGCATGAGGAGTAAACCAACGCTGACTTGGGGGCTGGCTCCTGGTTTTATTTAGTCTCCATCTGAAAGCGCTTTGGTTATGGCAGTAAATCTGAACTGAACTGACTATTATTACACCGTAGCCTCTGAAGGAAGGAGAGAAACTGCACCGGTTCGCTGTGTGAGTGCGTGCGTGCGTGCGCGCGCGCGCGTTTGGCGTGCCGAGATGCAATCTGTGGGAAAATGTTGTGTGGCGGATTTAATATTTGATGGGCCATGATTATATCCTTATAACCAGTTCACACCCGCACTGTGATTCGTGCGACATGAGCAACATAAGTGGCTACACACGCACACACACACACGCAAACAGCGACACGCTCACAGCAATGTCTTCATGAGATCGGACAAGCGAACGCATCATCACGACGTGCACGCGAAGGACTCACGCCAAAGGGAAAGGGGGGGGGGGGGGGGGGCATACATAGCATGCCAGAAGGTAGTTTCAACTTTAGGTCCAAAGGGGGGGCATCCAGATGAAAAATCATCTGAGAAGGAAAAATATTTGGTAACACAATTACTACACACTCTTGCTCAAACTCTTTCAGCACCATGGACAGCTAACAGGCGTGCAGGGCGGTTTGGGCGCTGTCCAGCGTCCTGAAAACGTCTCCTCTGTACTCTCATACTAATGGGGGCCATTACTCCCTTGTTCACTCTAGTCACGGAAATCTGCCTTAACCTCCTCCACAGAGGGGTCAGAGTGCTCGGTCAACCCCCTTACCAACTCTTCCAGACGCCTCCTGGTATAGAGTTGACTTTGCTGCGTTTAACCACCAGGGATTAAACCGTTTTAAATGACACGTATCAGTTTTTACCTTTTTCTCTGAACTTTCTCAAAAATAGTAGGAGTGATTGTCAAGCCTTACTCCTCCTGACTTCAGGGGAAGGAAAAAAAATCTCACTTCTATTTGGTCACCAAACAAATACTACATCAAATAATAAAATAAAGGCCTGTAGCAGCTAATTCGATAGTTATTCATTCAACTCTAGTAAGAAGGGCGTAGTGTCAGTTTGAAGTTGGAGGTTTGAGGTCATACAACATTATTTCCCAGTTACAGAATGTCTGGGACTCTCAGTGCTCCATAAGCTAAAAATGTCTTTAACTGATAGAATTAGAAATAATGCTGATCCACACAAAGTAAAGACCGAGGCTGCAAAGATTTTAGATTAATTAAACATGACTACATTCCTTCACATGCCAGGTCAGTCACATTGAAAGCAGGAAGTCGCTTTGAAGCTTATGCATGCAGGTTAGTTTTAGACTCTCTCTACATGTATTGAAAGCAAAATACTTATTATGGCACTTTTATACCCCGCAAAGGAAAAAGGCTGGAGGCATGAAAATTGTATGTTTTGCCATTGTGTGGTTATGACTAATTCAAGGCGCCATGTGCAAAAATACCCCCACTTGCCAGCTTGAGGTAAAGTGCGTTATTCATAAGTTGTGAATAATTGAGGTTTAGGGAGCACACTTGGAACTGGGGGGTGGGGGGTATTTGCTGACTCTGTGCTTTGTCTGGGTTGGCACTTATGAGGAAATACAACGCTTGGTTCAGGCAATTAGCAGGAAGAACAAAGAAACACAGCTAGGTTCCCTGTGTGTTTTGAAGATAAAGATCAAGCTACCAAACTAGCCTTTTTCTATCTAGTTTGGTAACTTGCTCTTCAGATCTGACATATCACTGACTTGGTGTTACCCCTTCTAGAATTTAGAGGGCTTTTATTTTGCTAAGAGCCACTTTGGCACGACAGTTTAACAACACTCATTAGGCTGCATTAATTACCAAACGATGTGGGAATGTCAATGTCCGATGAGAATTGTAGCATCATGTTGCATTGCATCACATCATGGCACATCATGTCACCTTGTGTCGCATCACATCCCATCACATCATGTCGCAGTGCATGGCATCACAACAAGGCAATGCAATAACACACAAGCACAAGATTGAGAAGTAACACAATTGTGCATCATAAGTTGTCTGGTAAGATTTTTTTCTTTTATTCAGGACAATAACATCAGTGTGGGATTTTTACTACAACCCACTTTTTTTTATTGAAATTAGTATTGATAAATACTAATTTCTGTCTAATCTGTATATTTTTACTACTAATATGCCACCAAGTTGTGCAGAAGACTAATGCAAAATGGAAACATTTTAAAAATAAAATATTAAAATGCTTAGTGCTACCAGACTTCAAAATTCTGTTTTGTTAAGACAAAACAAACATGCCTGAGAAGTTGTGTGAAACTTTGCCTAAATCATGTACGTCAGTTTGAATGACCATGTTGATAGAGGCTGGTTTCCACAGAGAAGCTGTACACACACAGCTGTGCAGAGCCTTCAGGGCTGCTGGGAAGAGACAATCCAAGATGTGAGTGTATTTATGTGAGTTGTGTCTATGTGTGAAAGTGTGGTCAGATCTCACCCTGTCTGGGGGGGGGGGGGGGGGGTTCCTGGAGCATGGAGGGATCTGTATGAATGTGATTAGTGCCAGAGGTTCAAATCACAAACTCAAACTGTATTAGAAACAATTGTCACCATAATAACCACTAAAGACTTAACACTTTAATACACACTAGTGACCATACGTTCAAGTTCAAGTGTTTAGTTAATAGCAAGCAAACAAAAATGTGCCATAAAATTTCCTTTCCAGTTTTTGCCTCTCATCGCACACACACTCACACAAACACACACACATATACATTTATACTGAGCCAAGTGAAATCTGAACTGTGCCCCCTGTGTTCTTATGAAACATTCAGCGTCCCAGTTGACTGGACATGTGTTCATCTTTGAGTGGATAAGTCCCTTGATGTCTGTGTGTGAGTGTGTTTCACATCAGTCATGTCTAGGCAATGCTGACACATTCTTACAAAAGGTTCGCGTCAGGAAAGAGTGGCAAGAGTAGACAGAGAGAGAGAAAGAGACAGAGAGAGAGAGATAACAAAGTGGGGATGAGAGGCAGAAGAGCTGGGGGCGTGAGATGAGGAAAACTCAAAGAAAAAGTCATTCCATTATTTTAAATTTAAATGTTCACATTTAACAGGCCAAGGCTGTTAAGTCTAAACACAACAAAAGCAATTTGCACAACAACTCTGCTTCCATTAAATCCCAGCTGTGATTTTTTTTTTTTTTTTTTTTGCCCAGTGGACTGATGGATCGTTTGTTTAGCCCTGTGCTGTTAGTTTTGTGCTTTGGCGGCAAGTGTTTTGTTTCAAACAAAAATCAGACAAACAAAACAATATTTCTCATTGCATTATTTTCATTTATACAGCATTGTCCCATTTATGTGTGTCAGTGTGTCCAAACATATTCATTTTATGTCAGTTTATGTTATTAATAATTGTTTTCTTTCAGTTTTCAGCTGCTGTGGAAAAAAAGTTATAAGCTCCTATAGCAACATTTGAGCATTGACCACAGCCATGAACAGCAACTTGTCATTATTGAAGCTACTGTTGCCTGAATGTTTCTGCTAATACTGTAATTACTGGTAATTGCTTTTTGCCAAAAACCCCTCACATCTTTTTAGATAGGTGATATTCTAAAACCAAAACATCCTTTGAACACATTTGAAAAGCACATATTTACAGACTCCTGCTGTCCCCAGACACACTCATCACTTGCGGAAAAATCCATTTAGCTGACGTTAAGACACCAGCTGAAGAATTTAAACCAATTTGACTAGATTTCAAGTCTGTTTACAGTATCTCCCTTCCCCTCACAGACAAATATGCACACACACATACACACACACACACACACACACACACACACACACACACACACACACACACACACACACACACACACACACACACCCATGAAAACTGTGCACATACGTCTTCGACTACAGTCTCATTTCACAGTCTGCTCTTTACCTACCCAGTACCCCCCTTGAGGGATTTAGTAAATAGAAAGCTAGTTTGTACTTTCCATTAGAGCCTAATTCTATTACGCAGCCGGCTCTTATCGATCCAAACATTCAGGCAGACATGCAAGAAAAGTAGCAAGCGGAGCCCAGTGGAGGCCACTGTGGTTTGAGGGTGGAGGTGGGAAAAGGTGGGAGAGTGAAGGTGATGTGGGGGAAGATATATAGATATATAGAAATATAGAAATGAGAGGAAAAGTAAAAATGAAGCAAGTCACAGTTAAACTGATAGCCTCAACACCTGTATAACGATACAACTGTTACATTATTCAAAGATAAAACCACACTTCCTGAAACAAGACACTCATGAATAGCTACCTACGCACTCACAGACATACACTATTATTTTATAAAATACTGTTTCAATACTGCGCACGTGAGAAAAATACGTCCACGTGCATGTGTGTCCTGATGTCCTGACGTTACACACACACAAACCGATTGTGTGTGCGTTTGGAGGTCTGGAACACACTGATTCAAATTGACAGGATGCATATCATTTGAACAGCGCAGAGACCTGAAAATGCCTCATGTACCTACGAACACGCACAAACACACACACAAGCACGGGCATGCATGCGCATGTGTACAAATGCCCTGGACAGAGCTTGGAAAGTGACCGCAGTATGGGTGATGTGGATGAAAGAGCCGGAGAGATGTAAAAACCCCTATCTGACAGAACAACGTGGGGAATGCATGGTGTAGAGATTGGAGTTTGTTTGTTTGTGTATGTGTGTGTGTGTGTGTGTGTGTAGATGCTTAACCCAGGCAGTACTTGCAACCTGAGATGTGGTCACACCTGACTCAACCCGCAGAGTGTGAGTAAACCTGAAGTAAAGGAGAGAGATTACGAGGGACATTTCTTCAGAGACGTAGTTACATGGAGGGTGAGGGAGAGAAAGGCGGTGGCAAGAGGCAACGGAGCGGATAAAGGAAGAGATGAGCTCAGAGACAGGTGTGAAGGAGGTGAAATGATGGGGGGGGCATGGTAAGGCTTGGATTAAGGCAAGGAGAGCAGAACAGAAAATAATTTTGTCAAACATATGAAAATACAACACAGACGTCGCTGCTACCTGGAGCTAAATAAAGATGATCAGTTGGCCGTGTGCTTCCGTTCATTCAGAAGTAAAACACAAAGACAGGTCCTGACCAAATATAGACTCAGTGACTACAAACTAGCCACTGCAAGATGAGCACAGCTATAAGAAAAGCACATGGCTACCCAGAGAGAGGATTGAATATGAGAGTATGAAGAATAGTTTTCATTTAGATGATCGTTCTTTGATAAAATAGCAAGAAACCTGAGCTCATGAGAGATCTTGTCACTGCAGCTCCCTCACTGGCTGTGTAGGCACATAAATACACACATGTGACTGAATGTGGCTCACTGCAACACGAGGATGGAAGTGACGTACAGTAAAGCAACTGGGAGATAGTAAGAAGGACTGTGTGCACACAAGCTGCTAGACAAAGCAAGCCAATGTCGGACAGATGGGTAAGAGGACGTCAAAAGAACATTACATATGAAATTCTTTCCCTGTGTTTACAGTCAGCGGTAAGCAAACTAGTGTGTGGAGTGCTATCTGGATTTAGACCAAAGAAGAGCTTATGGGCCCTTAATGCTTATTTTATCACTGACACACACCCACAATCACAATAGAATCACAATGTGTTTCTTGTCAGCTCCATCAGTGTAGTTTTGTCATTTCGAACAATGTTTCATTTGACAGTTCTGCTAAGAAAAAAAAGTTTATGAAGCATCCGCTTTTATTCTGGAGTTGCTAGAAATGAGAAGAACCTGTTTTTTTCCCCCTAGATGAGTGGTATATTGTTCTTTGAGACATATTTGAAATATGAATCACAAAACTCCCACAACTTAGCCCACAATTTATTTGATGTACATCAAAATCCCTCCAATATTTGGAGCAGTAAATTTGACTCACTGTTCAACATTTATGGTTGCCCGTTGGACACAGTAATAGATCAGAAGTTAATTCACTGATATGTAAGTGGTCAGATTGAAAATATTGTAGCGTCATGATGGTGCTATCCAGGTTTATGGGGACATTAAATACAATTCTGTTATAAGGTGGACTTGGCATTTAAATTATGAAGGCCTGGCCTGATTGTGAATTATTGCACACTTGCTAGAGCTAAATTCATGTTCCCTCTAGATGCATATAAATGCAGATCAATGCTTTGTAATGAGGGCTTGACTCACAAAACTATTATTTGTAGTCTCAGATCTCTGGCTCAAATTAAATTTCAAACGTAGGCATTTAACAAACACATTTATCCAAAATGACTTTGTAAAATAAGTGAATGTTCCTGAGGCATAAACAGGGTACACTGGCAAATAATAGATCATTCTAAATGCTATGAAAATCTAGCACATTTATGAAGAAAGGTTAATCATCACTGGCGGAAGAGCAAATATAAAATGTTCACCAAAGGATACAAGGCTGTAACTCTATGTGCAGTGTTAGCCTGCAGTGATTTGGCAGACAATGCTGACAGTGCTGCTTCCTGCCACATACCCCGAAGGTTTGATGTAGCCTATTGTGGGATTATTGTAGAGCGGTAGCTCTGTTCACACCTGGCATTAACATGTGTCTCGGGTCTGATCCAATCCCAAGTGGACGGCTCTCAGCACATCGATTGACATTAGATTTTATCTCAGGTAAAAACGTGCATCAAATCCGTTTGCAAAGCCCAAAAGCTTTGTTGTTTTCTAACCAGCGGAAGGCAGCAATGCATTTCCTGTGCCTTGTCGGCTGGAGATTAAAATAAAAAGAATTTAAAAAACAATGCAGACTAGTGCATTGTCTCCCACTTGATGGCGCACTAAAATTGGTCAAAAAGTTGACTGTGAAATGCTAAATACTTCTCTTCCATCTTGGCTACATAACACAAGCGGTGGGAGAACCAGGTCATCCACACCAACCAGCCTAATTTCTTTGTCTCATGAAGTCGGTGGGCACACACAGGAAGGTAAAACATTTGTTTTTAAGTTACACGTACAAAGCAGCTACTGAAAATTTTAGTAGCATAATAATCATGTTCAAATGTTGCGATTACCATTTAAGTGCACAATGGCGGTGTTTGTTTAGTGAAAACATTACCCTGGTTTAATTCACACACTGTCTACAAAGCGTAGGTGTACTACAGAAGTATGGAAATTGAGATACAGCATGGGTCTATTCCTTGGCGTGTTCCAGGCAAACCAAACTGTCAAAGATTTTTTTTGCCCATTTGTAATATTTGGGGTGTGGAGTTTTCAAAAATTGGAGTCGTTGACAAAGTCAGCTTGCAACAGAATGAACTGCATGAATCACACTTCAGAATATGGTCTGGGCAACTGGATCTCAACCTTCACTAAGAACTGTCTATTTGTAACCAGGTCACTCAAGACGGCAAAGATGTTAATACCAGCAGCAGCTTAAAACCTAAACACTCTAAAGCCTGACAAAAAAAAAATGGTTTTCGTCTTTCATGACAAATGTACGGGGAACTGAATTTTTATATAGCTCATCTGTTTAAATTTTATTAAGGTTTAAAGTTCTGCATAATTAAGGGAGTGGCCACTTTGAATAACAGTATATGCTTTCCATAAACCGGCGTCAACGGAAGTCTCCACCCACACCTCTTTGCCCAGTTTTTTGATTAGCCGGGAGCTAAGTAGAGTCAGACACTGCCAAGATCACAACAGCGGAGCAGCCCCCTCTGAACTTCAAAAACACTCTTCAAAAACATGTGGGTCATGGAGGCTACGTCCATCTTTGTTTACAGTCTATGATTAATAACAGGTCTGAAATGGGCCAATGTGAGCTCAACATCAGACCTTAGAAATCAGCTTTGAGATGTGACCATAGAGGCAACATTAAAAAAGTGGTCCTGATGTTTGTATTTTTTAGACTGGTGTGCGAAAGCCACTAAAATCAATCCTACCAGGTGGGCAGTTCATGGGTGTTAGTATTCTATGCTGATGAGCTTCATTCCTGCCCGGGAGACAACTCAAGCAAACAGGGTGAGTGACTTTGACACACTGTGTGTGAGGTGCATTACAAAACTGCTTGGAGGCTATAGGTGATAAACTCTGCATCATACTGACATAATCTCTCTTGCTCTTTGTCTTTGTCACACGCACATAAAAACACACACCCAGACAAACAGACAGTATGCATTACATTTATTTTTCTAAGATACAGACACAGCGGCTGCATATTTATTACCTTACTTGAATCCTTCTGTAACAGACTGTAACAGCAGATAACAGATGATATGAGCAGTGCAGCTGAGGGCTGATACTTCATGTCTGAAAGGGCCTACGCCATGTAAAAGGTCACCTGTGCTGTTGTGCATACACATGTACACGCATACACACACTGTCACTGCATGGCAGATCAATGACAGTATACTCTCCACGCTGTCAGGGCTATTCTGCAGTTTACTATAGGGACAACACTGAAAGTTCCCCTGGGTTTCCACCTTTCCAGATTGATTGGTACATGGAACAGTAATGTCTTACAAACAAACACAGACATGCAGACAGATAACGACAGAGCCAAGTAAACACAAACAAGCCATTTCTTGTATGTTCACATAGGCACAGAACTTGTAAATGACAGCAACAATCCTCTATTCATCTCCTGTAAAGCCCTTTCATGTCGTCAGGCGAAAGCACAATTGGTCTCTCTCAGTCTAATAGATATTTATAGATAGATATTTTATATGTTGCCCCCTTGAGAATCAAGCTGTGTGTCAGGGTCGCAGCTCAGCTCAGGTTTTATCAGCCACAGCGAAAACCAAAGAATATCAATGTCAGTCGTATCATTTTGAACATCAGATTGCAGACAGAGAACTGCAGGATTTCCTTTCTGTGCAACACTTAGCATTTTGATAAGTCTTCATCAAACACTATTATTGATAGATGAATCATGTTCTAAACATAAAAAAAGACATAATCACAGTGAAAAAAGTGAGGTAGTGAAAGCAACACATAAAAGCACTGAGTCAGTTAGTATTCTACTATCCTGTAGAGTAGCCTAGCCAGTTTTACAATTAGCAACATTTCTAATAATCATGGATGGTCATTGCTCATAATGATCACTTAATATGCAGAGTTCCACAGGGCTCATTTATTTTTGGTAGTGAAGTAAACAAGGGTTGTCATTCCACTTTGCAAACAACTGAATCAGCATAATCATGAAATATTGAACTTTATATTTGCACAAAGGGGTAAAAAAAAAAAAAAAAAAAAAAAAAAAAAAAAGAAAAAACAACAAACAAGTCAACTCAACATCCAGGTTTAATAGCTGATGAGAGTTAAACTGGATGGACTGGACAAACATTCAACTGGTTTATAGAAAACAACTTAATCGGCGATGTCTTTTCCAGCCTCTTAATTGAATTAGAAGAATTATCCAGCTGAATACTCACCGACATCTTATAAGGAAGCATTTATCAACTAGTGTCTAGGGTGTTTTGCATCACCAAAAGCCTCAGCTGCATAGCATACACACACATATACACCCTCATACTTAAACCTCCCTTCCAAGTGTCTTTTGTTTGTTCCTTTTATATGTGTGCTGCTCCCTTATGCTTGCATTTCTATTTCCTCTTTGGGGACTACTCCTCCATGGCCACTTGGGGTTTTGTCTCCTCCTGCACAGCTGTTTTATTTCATTTCATATCTTTGTTTTTTACTTCATGGCTTCTATACAAACAAATAAACTATAATCTACTCTATATCTTAATTCCCAAGGTGACAGTATCATGACGCCGCAACCCAACAGGTTGAGTTTGTGTATTATCATGTTGCTGATAAAAACCCAAGCCTGAGGTGAGGCAGGCATGTTTGAATATGAATCCAGGACCGCAGTCAGCTCGGGGCGGGCCCACGCACATCTCAATGTGTGGCTGATAGCTTCAGTGCAGAAATCTGGAGTCATGCTGGCGCTAAATATAGACAAAGGTTTTATGTAAGCTGAGGTGAATCATCCCTTTCCACACATTTCAGCGCATTTGCTCACACACACTGTGTAAGTGACACGGCACAGGTGAAGGAAACGCGGGGACATGTTAAACATCTGTGATACTCATTACATGAAATGGATCTGGAGAACTGACAACACAGCATATGCCCGGTGTCTGCCTCCCGAAATCTCATATATTTACATAGATAAGCATGCATGTGTGTTTGTGTGCTTGCTTGTGTGCATGTGTGTGCGTTCCTCCAGGGCCGACAATGAGCAAGGTGATATGAATGTGTTAATCAAAGCCCTAACATGATTGATTGGACGTGTGTGGAACGGATGGAGGGTCGTCCTTCACATAGGCATCACAGTGTTTTGTAAGAAAGGAGATAATGGATCAGTGTGGCTGAACAACATGCAGCCCATCTAACATTTCTGCAATTCAGTTACACAGATATGCTCTTCTTTTGAAACATTCTGGTCAATCGGGTGCACACACACCACCTTATCTTATTAGTTTTACCATCAGCGTGTGAACAAAAAGAGTCAGGTCAGTCTAGATCCAGGCTAAAATTATCCAAGTGGATGTGGAACAAACAAGCACACTAACAACATAGCCCTGGATATTGATCTTGTCTGCCACAAAATAATGAAGAGGGGAAGTGTTAAAATGAGTTATTTCCAATTAGGAGTGTGGGAAGAGGGATGGGTTACAGCTGAGGAATGACTGAGAGAGAGGGAGAACAAGAGAGACAACTCGGCACAGAGAGAAGAGAGGGAAAAAAAGAATCAGAAAGAGGATGGAGGAAAGGGAAATATGCTGAAGACAAAGGTGAAGAAGTGCAGGGAAAAGTGTAGAGAAAGTGAGGGGAAGAGGAGTGGTAAAAGAGGGAGACAGAAAGATATACAAAGACAGGGAGAGTGGGAGAAGAAGAGAGGGGCTGGACTGTGGTCATCAAGGCAACCAAATCTGCTCAATCCCCTCCTCCAGAGAGATCACCTTTGACACTGCCAGGTAGCTTCAGAGAACTCATTACCTCTCTCTCTCACACACACAGTACTTATATGCGACTGTATATCTTGGAGAAACAATGTCAGGCTGATCACATGCCTGGTATTGCATTGCTGTTAATGAATCCTGACAAACGAAAGAAAGGGAAGGTCATCCAAGCATGAGTCCGTCAGCCTTTGTTTTGAAGGATCAGAGCATAGGATCCTGTTCACACACAGACACTCTCTTCCTCACCTTTTCTTCCATCCATTTCTCCTCAAATCAGCCTCATACACATTTCCTTGGGTTACATCAGATTAGATTATAATAATACTCACAAGTCTCTGAAACAAACACACACATAAAAAAACAAACGTCAGTTGGAACTACTGCAGAGATTTATGTCTTGTTCTAGTTTTCATCTCCATCTCTGTATGTTTACAACACATGATGCTGATAAGCAAGAGATCAATAGAGCTGCCTGGAGCTTATGATTGTTGTTAAAGATATCGCTTCACTATCTTCTTCACAATCTTGAGGTGAACGACTTTGTGCACAATTCAGGTTTTGTCAAGTCAAGTGGGCCCAGACAAATTCACAAGGAAACCATAAGTTATTTACACAGAATCAATTGTCCTGAGATCTGAAACATTTTCCACCACCACCACGTCTGCTAAATTAAATAATTATAGCAATGACTCCATCTAGTGGCGAACACTTCAAATTAAAGATCCTCTATTCATTTCAGAAACTGGCTTCACTGCTTGAAGCTCAGTCTGCAACATTCTATGGTGGAGCAATATCCAAACAGTCAATCATCAGCGGCATTGCAATAAATAGTGCAGTTACTGGTCAGGAGCTTCAGTGATTCTTCACATCAAACATAAGAATTGGAGGAAAAAATGATCTAGATCCAGTGAATTTGGCTGTGCCGTGATCGTTGGTGCCAGAACCGCTGGTTGGAGTATTTTTCAGATTGGGATTTTCGTGCACAGCAGTCTCAGAGTTTATTTAAAAAAAAAACAAACAAAAAAAAAAACAAACATGCAGTGTACTACACTTCTGTGGATGGAAACGGCAAGATGATGAGAAGGGCTGCACTGGTTGGGGTTGACAAAAAGCACATATTCACCTCTGGACAAATCAAGTTAACCCACTTCCTAGAGCTTATTCGCAGACAATTAACCAAATGTAATGCAGCATATCTCCAGACTGAATGTCATACCACCCGACATCGAACTACTCTTATTTTCCTTCTGGCTAACTCCCTCTTCTGTTTCAAGACTACCACATGCCTCCTCTAATAGATGTGGGGTAACTCCATTGCAGATGGGATGTCAGTTGAATATATATCGTATACACCAGTGATTTACTGTGGAAATTTAGAATTTGACAATGTTTTGCTGATGTCAACCAATGCACAGGCCCTTTTTTTCTCCACTTCAAGCACCAGACAGACTCAACAAAACTGGTCAAAGGCTAGAAAAATGTGGCCCGGTCAAATAAATGTGGATTTCTGCTGAGGCAGCAGATGGTGTGGTGACATTTTGGTGTCAACACTGGGAATTTGTGGTCTCAACCTGCCTTGGGTCCAGGGGTGGTGGTGTAATGATGGATGTTTTCTCCGCACAGTCTAATACAAATCAAACACGGTTGAAGTTGCTGACCATGCGTAATCCTTTTACAGCCACAATTTACCATGTCATTTAGTCATCTAAAACTGGCCTCCCCAGTCACTAGTAGAACGCCTTTGGGATTTGGTAGAACAGGACAGTCGGAAAATGAATGTGCAGCTGACATCTCTGCAGAAATAATATAATGTAATTATGTTAACATGTAGCAGAATCTCAAACCTTGTGGAGCCAATGCCACAAAGACCTGAGGGTGTTTGGGGGGCAAATTTAGTCCCTAACTAATAATAAATTTGGTATGCAAATATGGTATGCCTGATAAAGTGCTTTGTGAACCTGCTGCACTTTCAAAAGAGGTAGGATATGTGGATTTGAACTAATCATTATCAATATTGATGTAGGACCAATCATTAATCCACATCATTTTAGTTTACAGATGGATTATGAGTAATTGTCACATCAGTGTTGAAGTGAATGTTTTAATAAAGCAATCTATAAGCTGTAAAGTGTAACTGAGCAGGGGTAACCGAATATGCAATAAATACTGTATCCGTGTGTGAGTGAGGGCAGAGATGTGATTCTGCTAAATTGTCAGAAAAAATGAGAAGGTAAAAATAAATAAATAAATACTATGCATCGTTTTGGAGAAGTCAAATCTATGAAAATAATTTCATACTGAAGAAAATGTGCATTTGGCTGTTTAAGGAATAAACAAAGTCCATGTTTTTTCACAAAAGGCCATTCTTTAATGCATGTTGTTTCAGGAAAGCAAATCTGGAATGTCTGGAAGGGAGCAATTAAAAGCACCTTAAAGAGCAACAGGTCACAGTTTACATGGAACTTTCGTAGGCTTTTCAATCAGTAGTTCTGTGAAGTGTGCAGTTACAATTCTTACTGGATAAATTGTGTGTGTGTATATGTGAGTTTGCATGTCTCTATCTTATCTATCTTTGATTCTATGGTTGTGTGCATCTGCGCATGTCAACAAGCTAAAATTTTGCATAATATGATTATATGTGATAAGCTTGTAAGGAGCTAGCACATGAATTCAGGAATTTAAAAGCTGGGCTAGTATGTGATATGATGTCACACAAATTCAAAACTGAAAAACAGAATTGAAATCCAATGATTCCTGGGATGATGGAGGTTTACTTGATCTCAATGCTGATGATGTGAACATCCCCCTCAAAGCTCATGCATGAGTACTTCTCCGCGCCTATGCGGTTGGGGAAGTGGATGGTAGAGTCATCTGATAATTTCACCAGGAACTCGGCAGGGGTGAATTCAATGATCATCTAGACAGTAGGAGGAGACAAAGACAAAAAAAAAAAAAAAAAAAAAAAAAAGGGAGCGAGAATATGGAGACATTAAGTTGTTACATATTGAACTTCTGCTCTGCTTGAACTTAGGTTAGGTTATTATCACAGTTGCAGTGACACAGGTTTACCATCAGAGGTCACCAAAAGAAAGACAGAGGCCTAGCATACACACACACACACACACCTTGAACTCCTTTCCTTGCTGGAAAGGAAAGTCGCCTCCCTCGCGCTGCTCCTCGCACCAGTTGCCTCCCTGGTAAGAGTTGCAGACTACTGTATTCTCATCTCCGTGGGCGTTAAAACGAGGGTTGATATGCATTGTAATCTCCTGTTCATTGGCGCCAATATTCACAGAAAAACTGGGGCAGAAAGAAACAGACATTTGTCACATTAAATATGCATTTATTAATGGGTCAGAGGACACCAAGTGCAAACAAAATATTGAGACAACCTCAGCAGCTGCATAGCTACATTCTCTAATCATCATACAGTAGAGGGGGAAATGAATAGGTAGTCATTAACTGTTTATGGATTCCACCTCCAGTGGCCCTCAAGTTTAGTTCAGTCACTGCATCTCACAGAATTTAAAAAAAAAAAAAAAACTAAAGAAGAGAAAGAACAAAATGTCCCACAATAATGAAAACAATTTGGTCTTAGCATCTACATAAAGTATTTGGTATTGATATCACTATAATTTGATTTGAAGGGAATCCAAAACCTTGAGCAATTAAATATCCTATATGAAATGTATTTTTAGAATACATGCGTGGACTACTACAGTATTAACTTTTAGTTTTACTGTGTTGCATTTATATCAAAATACTAAGATAGTGTTACACATGAGTTCTTACTTTGTAGCATCAGGCTTGGGAACTCCAACAACAGTCAGGGTCTGCCCAACCTTAAAGGACATGTTCTTCACAATCATATCCTGTGCAGAAAGTGAAGGTAGGAGGGTTAGGGTAGGATAAGTACTTTATTGTGTGGTAATACAAATGGATTTTACTACATTCAATTATTATTGCAGCTACAGGCAAAAACTCCAGCAGCAGCAGCCTCAGCCCTCTCTCCGATCCTCACTCCAACCTTAGAAATTACACAACACATGTTTTCAATTATACTCCCATTGATGGACTGCTCAGATATTCCAGTTCTTTCCTGTTCCACTGTTACCACGTCTCTTTTCCACTACACCAATTTTGGCTTTGGCTGAGAATGTTGAAAATGATGAGGACTGTTGAACAAAGTGATATTTTACTAAATGCAGTAACGGGTGGCAAGTACACATTAAGGAAAAAAGGAGCCAGCATAGCAAGAAATTCTCATGCTCAGTTGCTGCTGTTCATGTGGCAGGGGAATACTGGGCTGTGCCATGATTGGGAAATTATAATTGTGCAATCTATTATTGGGCTGTGAAACACTGATCACCCCTGTTGAACAGTTTGCCACTTTCTCCCAAAAAAAAAAAAGGAACAAGAGAGTTAGAACAGTTAACGGTCACCAATGAGCACAATTATTCACAATAATGTGTGACTAATGTAGAACTGTGTGAGAAAAAAAAATGATCTGAGCAGAGACAGTAAAAGAAAAGAATCACAAGCTCCTTAATCATTAACTAACATGTACATGTTTTAATTTCTTGGTCTATGTATATGACATGTTTTATCATCCACACATGTATCAGATTTCACTCAGAGCTTGGTGCAGGATAGCATTTCAGAGGCTGATCCTATTCCTCTTTTCAGGGGATAAGAGCAAGTGTTTTATTCAGTTTTATGCATGTAGCTGTGGGGAAAAAAACCTTGCTAATGTTGACAGTGTTATACACAGTTAACAAGAGACCAAACTTTCTCACTAAAAATAACTTTAAAGGCTGTTTATTTAGTTGATAAAGTTCAGGGTCAGAATGATTAGTGTGACCAGTGAGACAAACTTGAACAGTAACCACAGTTTTACAGTGAAAAGTATGAGATATTGTTCACCTCTACCAATAGTTTTCAGTCTGACATAGGCTGATATGTCAGTATAGTGTAAGGTTGTTAATGGCTTGCTGATTCTTGCAAAACTTCTGAGACTAAACTAGAGTAAAAGCCAAAGAAATGTATTCGAAAGATCCACCAAAGAAAATGAAAAAAGAGGGAGTGTAAAGTTACATGGGTACGACATTCTTTCCATGCTAGAGTCCAACTGTCTGGGCGTGTGTATTTAACACATGGCGCAAGGGCTGAAGCTGTGTGCTGAGGTCAGAGCTGGCTCTCACCCTGCATTTGAACAGGAAACTGCATATTGTATTATGCAAGACTGAGACAAAATGCAGCTACCAACTGACTGGAAATAATAAATCACCATTATACCGTTGGCATTTCTGCATTCTGTAAATGTAAAATAGTCATTACATTTGCTGATTATATTGCTTCCTCCACAATCTGTCACTGCTAACAACAGTAGACCTGAGAATCACAGTATAGTAGCATCTATTCTAACCTCTGCATGATGACTTTATTTAATTTTATCTATTAATGTGATTTAAGCCTGCTGCCCCCACTCTCCTGTGGCCTCTCCAAACCCATGTTTACCCCTGTGGCTAAGAAAAAAAGCCAGAATGATACAGCGCCTTATTGTAATCTACTCAGTTTATGAGCCCTAAGAAACCACGATGCAATGCTACCCATGTTCAGCTCCAGATACTGAAACTGAGACAAGGTAATGAAATACACAAACGGTAGCAAGCATTTCTGTTGCAATGTGATCAAATTATTGCAGGAAGAAAATAACAAACAGCTGACTAACATGCATTTGTACAAGTTGAAAAAAAGGCACATGCTGCAATGCAGTAACAAGGTAACCAATGTGAAGTTTTATGTGCTCAGTAGTGAATAGTTTGACCATAAAAGGAGAAGATAATCCACAAGGCCAAAACTCTCAAAATCTAAATAAGACGTAGATACAATGAGTCACTTTTGTTTAAGAATAGCTCAGCTGGATCAGTTTCATCAGCATGGCACACAGTGAGTTGGCAAAAATAAATAAATAAATAAATAAATCAAAAATCAAAAGTCAGTTTTAAAATCATCATCTAAACACTGCTTGTCCACCTGAGTCATAAAAATACAGAGGCTAAAAGACATGCAGGAGTATAATATTGAATATATGAAAATAATACTTACTTTCATCATCTTTGCGGATACAGTGAAGGAGTTCAGCTGAGAAGAAATGAGAGTGCTGCAGGCAAGGCCTGTCCTTTCTGCATCTTGACTGGAGAATTTATACAGTGTGGGAGGTACTAATTTGTGATAGGTTCTTTGTTGACATCAGACTGCCACATTGTAACTTGGAGTTATTGAGTCTGGCTGCTAAAGGGGACAGAAGCCAGGGGCAGACGAAAATAGAAATGCATTTGTTGCCAGGGAGACGACTAAATATTAGACCGTAGCCTATGCTAAATATTTAGCTCCCATCTCCCTATAGCAGGATCAGATGGCAGCACTTGAGATTAGTCTGACTGTTGAACTAAGTAAACGTAGGTTAGCAGAGAAAATGGCAAAAGTGAAATGTGGAAACTGAGTCAAATCCTCAAAATGGTTTGAATCTGAATCACAGACAGTGATAGGCTACACTTTCATCTGTTGACATACAACTGACACAGCTGTGTGAACTGTGACTCAAAGAGGAAAAAGCCCCACAATCACTCAGGAATGTATTTCAATCTAGAACCAAATGTTATTTAAATTTGAATCCAGAGGAGCAACTGTCAAGGGATCAGACACACAAAGACATTATGTGTACCCAGCAATGTATTTCCTATTGCTCCAAACACTTACCATAACCATGAAATGAATGGCTAACCCCTCCCTAATTTAAACCCTTAACTCTCAAACAGCGAGTAAAACTTGTGGGGTAAAGCACTGTAGTCCCCACTGAGCTGTCAGACACTTTTCAGGACCCACAAATATTGTAGTAATTGTAATATTGAACAAATTTCTTAGTAAGTAGTAGTGTGGTGTAGTGTCGGCTACAACGCGCTGCCAAAAGAGCTTTGGTGCACCTTGGCCTGGATTCTCCAAGCCTACTGAAGCAATGGGTCACCATTCTTCAAAAGATTATTAACACATTGGTCAAGATTCTCCTATAGGTGTACAGTTGAGTTCTTGGGCAGGCTAAGAATGCAAAGCGCACAAAATCACCACCCCATAGTTTTGAATTATAGGATCTGAGCAGAAGCTACTATCCGCTGGAAACACATACATATATGGATACATCACAACCTCAAGGACAATGTCAACACCTGTATCATACAGGATTTAGACCAGGTGATTGTAACTATACTTTCCTGGGCCAAAAGCAACAATGTCAAGGTATTAACAAACAATGTGTACCTGAACTGCATCAGGAAGCACATGCTGCCCGGCCTCCAATGCAGCACAGAGTTAGATTCATGCTGCTCTGCACGGTAGACCCATATAACAAATAATGCATGTAACCTTTGTCAGACAGGATTTCCACCATATCAACCATCTTGGTATATAAAGACCCAATAGTTAAACCTTTCCAAAACCAAGCAATGTCAACTATTTCTCATGTAAACACAACACCTTGGGGAAAAGATTATCAGCAGAGGATAGAGGATAAGATAGTCCATTATGAGGGGAAAATAATATGAGAAAACGCCTACCTCTACATGACTCTTCTTTCTGGCCAATATTCCTCCAGCACATATTTGAAGTCCAGATTTCTGAGTTTCGACTTTGTAATAAAGTCTTCAACTGTCATTGCCTCGTTACTTGCTCTCAGGTCATTGTTCACTTCCGCAACGTGGGGAATCAGGTGGAAAACAATAAATCGTGGGGCTGTTAAACTGGTAACATACTCAGGTGGACATGACGGTGGGGCAGGTGACTGTCTTTCATGCTGCTTCCTCCTACTCCTTCTTCTTCTTCTTCTTCTTCTTCTTCTTCGTTTATTAGCGGTTACCGACTGTCAGAGACGTTAGCATCGTCCTCTTTGCTAACGCTACCAGGCCGAGTAGCCGACTTTTAAATTCCCGCGGTCGCCACCTGACCTCACCTGACCTCACATGACCTCACCTGACCTCACATGACCTCACCTGACCTCACATGACCTCACATGACCTCAGACCTGTGCTGCCATCATTGTTATCATCATTATACACACGCTGCCAGCAAACCAATCCTAATGTTTTTATTATTTGAAAAGAAAGAAACAGTGAACTATTTGGCGCGTTTTCTCTTCTTTATACATTTATTAATAAGATTTGATTTAAAAAAAAAAAAATTTAAATTTTGCTAGTTGGTGGGAGTTTGAAGCCCCCTGGAGGTCGGAGGTCTCGGGGCACCGCCCTAATCCCCCCAGCGGGTGGGTGGATAGATAGATAGATAGATAGATAGATAGATAGATAGATAGATAGATAGATAGATAGATAGATTTACTTTCATTTATCACTCAGAACAACTTTGTATTGATTTGAAGCGATTAATAAGGGACCAAGTGAACACAAAACATGGCAGCAGAAAGCCATAGCATAACAGAGCCACTGGACCCCTCCACTATAGAGGTCAAGCATTCAGCCCTGTACCATTTTCTTGGTGTACGCCTCACATGCACTTGTCAACTTGTTGAGAATAAAGGGAAGTATGACTCATCTGACCATGTCCCTCTCTTTTTCTCCACATTTCTGCAAAACAGTTTTGCAACACTGAATTCTCACATGTGCATTCATCTTTACAATGAGGGGTTTATGCACTGCAACCCTACCATAGCATCCCACCCCATTCTCACTCACCTGAGTTGTTTTGCTTTTTCTTACATATAACACCAATGGCCACACATCATCACACCATCATCAAGTGTGCCGTTGACCATAAATTTGCAGATGTCTTTGCTATAGACACAAATGTATGTCACTTAAATCAATGTTCCTCTTGAAACACTGGCAAGTTGAGCATCTTTGTGCCATCCATTCCCCGACAGTGAATCATAGTTGCTTAGATGTTCTCTTCTTACTGTCTCAATACAGAATCATAATCAACTGGGCCTGCTCAGCATTTTATACTTGCCACAGAGCATGATTAGATGTTGATTGCTTATTTTTTTTGTTTTGTGTTTTTTTTTCATGGCAATGTATAACAGCTTTGACTGAAATGGCTTTATTCAAAGACAGTGGAATTTGGAAATTTGCTAGTGGGAGCAGCTAAGAAAAGTCTTCATCAAGACAAATGTTTATGTATGGAATTTTGCTTTAAGTTCAATATATGCCTAATTCAGTACAAACCAACATTTACTTTTATTGCATCTTCATGTTTGTTTTTGGTTGTTGGTGCAGACACGATGGACCAGCTTCAGATCTATTTGTTGATGAGGGCCATAAGATGAATTTCGAAAAAGTGGACATCGAGTTGAGATTATTTATTCACACTTATATACTCCAATCCTTGCTGTTTTGGTTCTTCTTTGCAGCGATGTGGTTGGTTTTAGATCAGCCTAAAAGGGTCTGTTATGCTGCTAATCATTGACCTACACTTGCTACCCATTGCCACCAGAATCACATTCAAGTCACTAATAAATAATTTTTGCTGATTAATACAATCATGACCTCTATGTCCGCTAATTACTAACAATACATCTGCTTTTACATTACATTCACTTACAGACAAGCACACAAGATTTCAAATGGACATTTGTGCAATTTACTGAAGTTCAGCTGTTCTTGCTGAATGTTGGCTCACAAACAGTGTCTGTTTTTATCTCGAACAGCTGGCATGTCTCAGTGATCCAAGGAATTGACAGCGTCCAAGCCACAGCTCAATCTATATTGACCTCTGCCTCAGCAAACACAAATGTCTCTCTATATGAAAGATATACCAGCATTTTCACAGTTGAAAATGCAGTTCTTGCATCAGAAACTCAATGAGTCACAGAAATGTGATGTGTTTCCAACTCTTGCCCCAAGAGCAAGTCTCAAGACAGTCAGCAGATGTAGTGATACAGAGACCTTTCACATAATTATCATACAAACACACACATGCACGCACACTTACCAATAATACTAAAATTAGTAATAATTATAACTACCATTATAGTAACAATATTCATCATCATGTTTTACTAATGTTAATCTAGTCGAGGTTATATACCCTTTACATAATTGGCAGAAAACAGAATAGTGGGAGAAAAGACTTTTTTTTTTCTTACACAGCCTTTACTGAAATTATTAGTATAGTATTGTGTCTCCTGGGTGGAGCGGACAGTTAATCTGAGCATGTTTTGAGTCATTAGTTTTTACTGTCCTCCAGTGGTTTATCTGAGGAACTGCAACACAACGTTAAAGTTAAAGAAAATAACGACCACAGCACAATGTGAACCCAAGTCTCAAAAATAACAATATACAGTATATGGAACAAAGTGAGACTGAATTTGTTGTAGGAGACTTTTTGGCAAGGCCTGAGCCTATGTCGTAAACAAGAGACAGCTGTTACTGGACAGTGGCTTTTGTCAGTCTCATTGCTTTATTTTCATAAAGTCTCACACTATTTTGTCTTGAACAGAGCTTGTCTGTGGTTAACAATTTGCATCATTGGATTATTTAATCGTTTGTGGTATACAGTTACTATTAAGAGTGGCTTGTTCAGCTCCCTTAACATTTCACTAATCAATGGTCTCCTGCTGTTTTAATGATATTCAGGTCTGGGTGTGTAGAGATATTTAGCAGAAGACAACAGAAGATATGATCCTCTCCTGGTGATTCCCTCTTACTTGATTAGCATTGGGAAGAAGGAGAGAAAAAAAAAAGAAATCTACTGGTTAATCTACTGGTCAGCAGCTGCTGTTGGTGCTTTATTGATTGTTTTTCCTAACACAGAATAGTTCAATCTGCAGAGCAATACTGGTGAAATCACAATGTCTATATGAGAATTTCTATAACTTCCTTATCCCCGAGTTTGACAAATCACAACATTTACGTTTTAATTAATCACCATCAGCTCATATCTATGAGTATTTGTCTTGATTTATTTGTCAGAATATCTCCTAAAAATGATTATTTTTAGGAGGGGGGGGGCACCGTGTAATCATATGAACGACCCCCTCCCTGCCATTGGTCCACTGTTGATACATTCACGGTCACCCAGACACTGTTGGTGCACGATAAAGTAACAAGGCGTGTTTCCAGCCGTGGACACGCCTTGCTCATAACTATGAACGAGGAGGTGGCAGTTTTATTTTTAAATAGCTTGAATGCAAATCGACACCACACAAACAAGTGGCATGTTGATGTAATGTCAGCCGACTGACACCGTGTTTGACTGAGCGTCCACTAACCTGAAGCCTGGTTCATGCTGGTTGTCGCTTGCGGTGGACTGACTAGTGTGTGAGTGTATGTGTGTGTGAGCGTGTGGTGTGTGTGTGTGTGTGTGCGTGTGTGTGTTTGGTTGCCAGCCGTCATCACAATAATTGGGACAGCTTGAAATTTATTAGGGCAGGCTGGCATAGAAATGGCATCAATAGCTGCGGCGCATGAGCCAGGTGTAAGCCCGGGCTCCGGACCGCTAGCTGATGCTTTAGTCCCCGCGAGTATATTCGCTCCGGACCGGGGAGGATGCGGGGACGACGACGGGGACGAGTGCTTCGAGGACGCGGACGTGATCAATGGCGAGCCCGAGGATCGCGGGGTTGACTTCACTAGCAAGGTAAAGCCAGGCCCCGGGTGTAGCAGCGCAGCGAAGCTACCGTTAGCTAGCTGCCCCTGGGAATGAATGAATGAAACAAACGATGTGTTTTATTGCACGTAGCTGTGTAATAACCAAACACCGTCTGCTGCCCAATGCCTTAAGAGTAAGGAATGATTACGGACCGCTGGTTGTTTGCACTCGGGAGATTTTGCTGACGTTAAATAAAGCAGCTAGTTGTGGCTAACGCTAGCCCCGAGCTAACGCTGACATTAGTTGCCTTCATCAGTCGGAGCACATTGCACCATATGTTACCACTGCACCCCTCGGGCTCGGACCAATCTTTGGCGATGCCGGGGCTGGCTAAAGCAAGGCAGAGCTACGAGGACCACCCTGTTGTGATACAGTCTCAAACACCGAGTTGACACCGTGTGATTTTAAAAAACAAACAAACAAAAAACAAAACAAACACAAAACACACGGGCTGGTGAAATCCAGGAAAAAAAACAACATCGTGATGTCGGGTTTACCTGCACCTGAACCACCACAAACACAAAAGCCCCTGAGCTGTAACTATGATGTAGTATAATGTGGATTTAAGGTACAATGAGCATTTGTTTTGACAAAAAGTGTGTGTGTGTGTGTGTGTGTGTGTGTGTGTGTGTGTGTGTGTGTGTGTGTGTGTCACTAATGAGGCAGGAGGGGTCAAATTGCACATTTCAGTGGTATTACATGTCCCATTGACAGCTTGCTCAGGGTTGCATCAGGGAGGCAGTCCCTTGTTCACCTTTGGCTCCCATCAGTTTCATCAGGTTGTGTCAGCCTGGTACACTGTGCAGGAACTTCAACAATGAAGTTTGGTTTGCTTCTGTAAATATGGCATTACACTTTGTGCCTGCCTACTAAAACGACAACATGCTTCTACCGGGCCGCCGATTTACTGCAAACGTTTCAGCCTGGTTTGACTATTTGAAAACAAAGTCTTAAAAACTACTCACATACAAAAGCACATGTGTTTCCTTTTGAAGATCATTGTGCCAAAACAAGTTTTAATCACTGAGTTGATTGCTAAAAACACGCCATGATATGCTTTGTTTAATTGACTAAAGAGAGAAGTTCTTTTTTCGGTCCTATCAATCTTAAACAGTTTCACCGTGGTACTCGTAATTATCAAGCTTTTAGGACCTATGGAAGCAGAGGGAATAGTTTGGTGCTAACCTTTAGGTGTTTCATGGGAAGAGAGACAGCTGTGTTCATGTATGGAGAACAGCTTTTGAACTTGCCATTCCCTCTAGATCTACTTTCTACTGATATGGGGGGGGGACATGTGACTCATACTCATACAAGTCCAGTATCTGTTTTCTTCAAAAGAAACCACACCTGATGCAATCGCCACTAACTTTTGAACTCCCTGGATAAAGGGTCGTTTTTGATTATACGTCAGTCCTAGGACAACCATTCAGCTAGAGTTGCAGTCAGCGGTCATTATTCTTTTTTTGTTTGTTTCCTCCTTCGCTCCCTCCCCGGAACCCAATAGCTGGCACTTGTTAGCCCAAATGGAGAGCAGTACGACTCATTACTACGCCAGCTACGGGACAGGATGGAAGAGGGATGTGGCGAGACCATCTATGTGGTGGGGATGGGCTCAGGTGAGAAACACAGTGTTCATCATTTTTGAAAAGTTATATTTGTATATGTAAAACCCCCACCCATCTTTTTCAGTCTGTGCCAGAGCAGTTAATAACAACTGCAATTAATAAATTAGATTGTGAACCTTGTTTCCTCTGTCGCAGATGGTGGCGACTGGGGTCTGGATGAGAAAGATATGGAGGCCTCAGTGGCGACAGTGTGCTCCATGTGTGAGCAACTGGACGCTGACCTTATCCCACTACGAGAGCGCAACGAGACGGCTGGATTGGTGCGCGACTATCTGATCCGGAGACGTGTGGGTGAGCTGGACTTCCTGGAGGTCAGGTGAGTGCTCAGAGAGGAGACTTCAGAGAGTTAATAGTTGCAGTCTAGTTGTAGATTACCGACAGCAATGGCGAGGGTTACTGGTCATTTACCAGTTCAGCTGTTCTTCTTTAGTCTTTCCACCAGTTTTTCAGCCATGCACTTATGTCTACCCTTCCCTCTTGGTCCAAGATTTTCAGATAAAATTGCATGTAACTAGTTTTGAACAAACCCCATTGTTCTTTCTTTCTATTTTGAAATAACAAAGATAAAGGTGTGTTTGAAGGAATTATTATTTTCCACCGTGTTGTTGGATTGCCAACATTTTTTACCACGCTCATTACAAGCTATGCTTTCTTAGTACAGTTTCAGTGATATTTTGGTACTCCTAAATCCCTCAGGGTTGCAGTGGTGGGTAATGTGGATGCTGGTAAGAGTACTCTGTTGGGAGTGTTAACGCATGGAGAGCTGGACAACGGCAGGGGCTTTGCACGCCAGAAGCTCTTCAGACACAAGCATGAGATGGAGAGTGGCAGGACCAGCAGTGTGGGCAACGATATCCTGGGGTTTGACCAGGAGGGACAGGTGAGGGGGTAGTGAGGTGGTTGGCTTGACCCTAAAACAATTAAAATTGTGGTTTCTGTGATATCCAATGAGGTGCGCAAATACATTACCACTAACATTAATTACACCAAGCCATTCTACTGCATTAAAGCTTTACTGATGTCCAACACATGCAAGTTGCTTTGAATAAAAGCATCTGTCAAATGAGTAAATGTAAGAGGAAAATTACGAGGGACAAAAGTGACACAATTATAAATAAATGCATACATTTGTTTATTTATGCATTTATTTATAATTGTGTAAATTAAGTAAATGCAAAATTTAAAACAGAAAAAAATGCTATTTGTTTATTTCTACATATTTTATTCTGCATTTCTACATTAAGTTGTTTAAATATTTCTGTCCTTATGTTAATTATGTGGGTGGTCCTACCTCATTTTAAAGCTGGATTGGTTGCAGTGATTGGATGGATCCACTACTACTGCCTGAACTATTGTCTCAAAAGTAGCTAAATCAAGTGTCCTCCTCTCGTGTACCAGTTCAAGTAGTTGTATACATCCAATTGTTACAGCCAGTCCAGCTGTAAACTGAGGTATGACCGCCCACCTTTTATTTATTTATATTTATGGGACTTTAGAGTTAAGACAAATGATTGTATGGCCCCACCTAATGTATGTAGCATGCAATAGCAGCACTGTTGTGCATTTTTCTCTCAACTGTATTTTGTGTGTAACAAAGACGGTTGTAAATGGGCTTTTCACCAGCTCTGGGCACAGATACAACCTTGTAAAGTACTTGGCAGCCACCTCTCTAAAACTGGCAAAAACCAAGGAAGAATTGGTAAACGGCTTACTGTACAAGTGTACAAATTCATCGCACTTGACATAGAATTGACCTTATTTTGAAGCAGCACATGGAAATGGTATGAATATTATGCAATTCCTCTCTGTCTCTCTCTAGGTGGTGAACAAACCTGATAGTCATGGGGGAAGCCTGGACTGGACCAAAATCTGCGAGAAGTCCTCGAAAGTCATCACCTTCATAGACCTGGCTGGCCATGAGAAATACCTCAAGACCACTGTGTTTGGGATGACTGGACACCTGCCTGACTTCTGCATGCTCATGGTTAGAAAGGGGAGGTGGGCCTTAGGGGCAACAGGAATTTGGCATTTGGCCTGTAAATATCATGAATCAGTGTTGTGTATTAAAAGAAAAAGTTAGTCTGAATGTACTTTATTGTGTGTGTGTGTGTGTACACCCACACAAACACACACACACACAGCATATTAAATGTACAAAATATTCAAACTCTGAATGAAACTGTACTAGTTTTAATACATGTGAAATGAAGCCCATACAGTGGTCCACGATGTAAAAAGAGTGTGATGTTCTCATTTTTTTTAAAGTATAGAAATAAAATTCCCTCACTCCCCCACTCTCCAGGTTGGCAGTAATGCTGGTATCGTAGGGATGACCAAAGAGCACCTGGGCCTGGCCTTAGCTCTGAATGTGCCCGTCTTTGTAGTGGTAACCAAGATAGACATGTGTCCAGCCAACATCCTACAAGGTCAGACCCCTAGAGTTGCCTCGTGTGTGTCTTTAAATTAAAAAGCTAATGTGTCACACTCTTTTTGAAGCTTTCTGCTGTAATTTCTGTAGTTTTGCTTTCCCGCTAACAGAGACATTAAAGCTGCTCCAGAGGTTACTGAAGTCCCCCGGCTGTAGGAAGATCCCAGTCCTGGTACAGAACAAGGACGATGTCATAGTCACGGCCTCAAACTTCAGTTCAGAGAGGTATTAAGTCTGTCCCAGCCCGTTTCAGAGTAAGAGTGAAAGTGCACCTTATAAACCTGTGCACATGTGTTTGTTGTGTGCCCCCAGGATGTGTCCCATCTTTCAGATATCCAATGTGACTGGAGAGAACATGGACCTGCTCAAGATGTTTCTCAACCTGCTCTCCTCCAGGACCTCCTACCGCGATGACCAGCCTGCAGAGTTTCAGATAGACGACACCTACTCTGTCCCGGTACACTGATCGTCGTCAAAGCCTTTACAATAAATGCATTTTACCGTGCGTACATCTACCAAATGTTGTGTTCTGTTTACATCTCAGGGAGTGGGAACAGTAGTATCAGGAACTACTTTACGTGGACTCATACGTCTGAATGATACCATGTTACTGGGGCCAGATCCCCTGGGCAGTTTCATCCCCATTGCTGTCAAATCAATCCATCGCAAGAGAATGCCAGTGAAGGAGGTTAGAGGTGGCCAGACTGCCTCATTTGCTCTTAAAAAGGTAGGATGGGAAACATATGCATAGGTTTATTATGTTTTGCTCATAGGCTGGCTGCTAATTGAGTGAAAACCACAGTAATTGTGTTTGCCTCAAAATTATCTATATAAATGATTGTACAACAATATGGAGTAGTTACAGTTCTGTCTTCCTCTGTCTGTGCCTCATGTCGTCTCTACCATGTGATTCTTTGAGCAGATCAAGCGTTCGTCCATAAGGAAAGGCATGGTGATGGTGTCCCCGAGGTTGAGCCCACAGGCCACTTGGGAGTTTGAGGCCGAGATCCTGGTCCTGCATCATCCCACTACGATATCCCCCAGATATCAGGCCATGGGTGGGTAACAATGATGCATACAAGCAAGTGTGTTGTAAAAGACTCGATGACTCTTTGTTGCCTTCTTAAAGTGTAAAACCAGATTTTTCCAATCGTCTCTCTTCTTTTTCATCCTTCTGATCACCACTCAGTGCACTGTGGCAGCATTAGGCAGACAGCCACCATCTTGTCCATGAACAGAGACTGCTTACGGACAGGGGACAAGGCTTCAGTCCACTTTCGTTTCATCAAGACCCCGGAGTACCTGCACTGTGACCAGAGACTGGTATTCAGAGAGGGACGCACCAAGGCTGTGGGGACCATCACTAAGGTAACTTCAGGAAGATGAAGAAAACCACCACGTTAATGTTAACTGCATCACCCACTCCCCAGTGAAACACGTTCAGCCCAGATACACCGATACGGGATTTATTGTAAGAAGCTTTGTAGCTGATTCCTTAACCTCTTCCAGGCTCACGTATTGACTCCAATTCTTTTCAGCTGCTGCAGTCCACCAATAATTTGCCATCAAATTCCAAACCTCCACAAATCAAAATGCAGTCTACAAAAAAGGCACCACTCCGAAAAGAGGACGGCACCACGGCAGCCGCTGATGAGGTAGCAACGATAGCACAGCTGGCAGGACCAAGCACAACACAACCGGTGAGTCACAAGTCAAAAAAAAGTGGTGGAAATATAAAAAATACTAGTCTGAGATGCTGTTGAGTCTCAATGGATTTCCTTCTCTTATATTCCCTAAGACTGCAGTTGTCTTCTAAACTTATTAACTGTCTTCCTACCTTTTTTTTTTTTTTTTTTCTTCTGTGTACCATCTTTTCCACCACCTTGATTTTGCTATATTTCATCCCAAACAAATTTGCCACATCACCCCTTTACACTCTCCCCTCTCCTTTGCTTGCGTGGCTGGCTTCCTAAGGGAGAGGGAGATGAAGACCCTCAGATAAAGGAGGGCAACAAAGAGAACAAGGTAAAATGGGTCAATTCAAAATGGAGCAGAACAGTGGAGAACGTTTTACAAAAGATGGTTAAGTTCATGTAGGTTTTTTTTTTTTTTTTTTTTTAAATAAATTTGCTGCCTAATCTGAGTTTGGCCTTTTTGTTGTCTCTCCTTCATAGCCAAAGTCTGGAGGAGGTGGAAGGAGAAGGGGTGGCCAGAGGCACAAAGGAAAAGGCCAGAACAGCAGCACCAACTCCACGGCAGTTCCCTCCTCATCAGGGATAGGAGGCTGCTGAATTGCCCTCTTGTCCCCTGCAAACCTTCCCCTCTGCGATCACTCCACCAAGTGTCTTCATTCCACAAACCACGAAGGAAACTTTTGTTTGGAGAAAGACACTCTCCTCAGTCTTATTACTACTTGCCTTTTTACACCAGGTCCTATTGTTTTTATTTTTTTTTTTTAAAAGGGAACACAAAAGGGGTATGTCCCAAACCTAAAGGCATACACTCTTTATGCATTTTAATGTCAGCTGCCTTTACTCTTTTGAATGGGTCGGCTAATGGTATGGTGTAGTTTCTGAGGTTAGCCTCACTCAGGATGATTTATTTAATTTTATCCATCTTTAATGTGGGTCTGTGAAATCTACAATTCAGTCATTTGGCTGGGTGTCAGTGGTGGGAGGGAGGCTAAACCCAAAATAAGGGTCCAGTACCAATATGAGCAGCTATAAGTGAAACTCCCCCATGCATTCCCTGTGTATTTGCAATGAAAAACAGTTGTACTATTTATACTGCATATGTAAATTAGTTGTTAGTTGTGTGACGATTGGAAAGATGCCATTGTACAAAATGTATGCAAATCACAAATGAATGTAGCAGAGACCACAGTGATTTCAAATTCTTGATATATGGAAAATATTAAGCTGCTACATTTTATAATTGTCAGTTATTTATTTGGCATACATGCAGAACGTTGACTTTTGGATGGTCTTGGGTCTTTCCACCTACTCTCATTTATGCTTTTAGATTCAATAGTACCCATCATGCTTCCACTGTCAGTCCTCCATCTACACACCTTATACCAATAGTGTTAGTACAAACAAATACAGCACATGATCTTGTCACTCCCAACAGTTGCTCATGATCTGAAAGACATGCAGTACTTACAGTGCTACTTGTAACTTGTCTAGTACCCGATGCGTTAAGGCCTGTTGCTGTTAACACGTTGTGACATTTTAAAAAGACTTTGCCGCTAAAAACTGACCATTAATAAACAGGCTTTACTGAACTTTTCAACAGTGCTTCTTTTTCGATATGTGCATCATCTCAAGTTTCTTCATTGTGTATTTAAAAAAAAAAAAAAAAAGTTACTAAAGTAATGTTGGTGTGAAAAAATTACTTTAACTTCATTTTAGCAGAAGGGGCAGGTTTCAATATCTGTCACGATCTTTTTCTCAAATATACTTTAACTCATTTTATGTACAGTAAGGCTAGGGGTGGTTATAGTCTGCCTACACATGATAGACAAGTTCTGATTGGTATATTGTGATTTACACGGGCTACAAATGCTACAGTCATGTAAAATCAGAAACTAAAGTGAGTGCATGGGAAAGTTACAGAAAGCAAAGTTTAAAAAAAAAAGTCTTCACTAAATTGATATGACAGTTTCAAGCTTTACACCTGAAATATCTAACTGGCTCGCCAAGAAGAACCAATACAACAAAAACTTGCTGCTGTCTTGAGTACCCAAAACCTGACCTTAAAAAATGTAACACAAGAACATAAACTTTAGTTTGCCGTTTATCACAAAATAATCAATGTAAACAAAATTCAGTTTTGTTTGTCAGCCCTCGAGTCCCCACTTACAGTCTACCATAGTGGAGAATGGTCTAATTTGAATTAGTAACACGAAATCCGTTTACTAATGTATGTGCAGCTTGAAATTGGAGTTGGAAACTGAAAGTGGTAATGATCAAGTCCTATATTGAGCTGCTTTAGCTTGCAAGGGTACATAGTCACAAATAGCAGGTGTTTACATTATACACAAACCATTACAAATGATATATATTATTTATATTTATGTAACATTTACTGTAGATTGTAACACAAAGTATTAATCTGCTTCATTTACACTATGTCATACAAGTGCAGACTACACACTACCACTGATAAGGTAGCATACACACCCATAATTTTGTATCACAATTTGAAAAAGGCTTTACTTGGCGTGTGCAACATTAGTATTTCATGAAATATTGAGGTAAACAGCGCCACGTTTAAGAATCTTCTGTTTTGGTCTTAATTTGGGGGAATTAACATGGTAATGTGGAATTTAGGACCATGTTAAAAGGCCCAGTGTTTGTGATAACCTGATGCTGCATTTAACACAGACACACAACCAATGAAAGAACGCTGTACATGTCACACTCCTGCACAAAACACACCGCCAGCTGTAAAAAGCTGGACAGCCAGTGTAGTCTGCACTTAAGAAATACTTAAGCGTTGCAGTCCAGTGTGTACAGACTATTCTGTACTAGGAGTGTTTTACTTGTATAATTTTATATAATTTTAAACATGAAGTGAAACCTCCTATAGTGGCTCTGAATAAAAATAAAGTGCACCTTACTGCACACATGCTTCAGCTCATACAAACCAGTCGACCTATACGGTGACGTGAGGGTTGCAGAGTCATCGTTAGGCTGTCACCATTGTTTGACGCTGAAAGGTGATGTGACAGATAGGGTCTGTGAAGTAGTCACTTACTGTAGCAGACAATGGTGTCTAATTTATGATTGACAGTCTGTAAGAAACAAGACATCAAGTACACACAAGACAGGGTAGGATTCAGCTGTGTTATGCTGTGTGTCTAGCCATCGATGTCCCAGCTGAAGAGATGATGTTTCACCAACATGTCCTGCACTCCCTCTTTCAGTGGCCTCTGCTCTTTTTCCTAGAAAAGAGAAATGTGGAGAGCTTTTACTTTAAGAGAAACACAACTCCAGAGGTAAACATTGCTCTTGATCTAATACCAAACACCACTTAGTAATTTTAGAAGAAAGCATTTTGTATTTGACAGTTAATGAAAAAAAAAAAAAAAAAAAAAGACATCACTGACTGGAGTCTGGCCAGAGGTGATTTCAATATTGAACCCACAGTACTGCACTAATGTTTTTTACCCTAGGATGACTACTGACACCATTGCGTCTATCATTTGTCAGATGGCTCCGCAAAAGATTCAGAAGGAGACGCTCTATTCAGCTAAACAGGAGGATATGATAAACAGTGAGGCAGTAAACAAACACATTGTTTCATAGGGTCTTCAATCAGCAGCTAGTGTGACTAATGACTACATTATAGCTTCTACAGCGTCATACATGACATATTACCTAGAGATCCCAACTAAAGAGGTGATGCTGAACCAGCACATCCATAACTTCTTCTTTTAGAAGAGTGGATTCCTGAAACAGCATGAAGTCATGAAGTTTCTCTTCCCCTGAATAATTTAAAGTTAATATGCTTAAATAGTACTTATCTACGTTATCATCTTTGCTCACCTCTTTCTTGTTGGGTAGTTCACAATCTTGGGAGAGACTGAAGGCAAACTTCGATAGGACCCTGAGGAAACAGAAAAAGTAAACTGGTGTGTGTGTGTGTGTGTTATAGATCAGATCACACATCTTGCTCTTAAAGCCATTTTCACTGATGACAACTACTCAATCATGTATGGTAAATGTGGAAAATAGTGGGTGGGTAGGATACAATACATTTTACATTGCTAATCAATGTCCGTCTTTACCATCTCTAATATGTTTGCTCTTGCTGAGATTTTGTTCTCCAAAGCCTAGGCAGCTAGAATCAAAAGATACTGCAGTTTTATGGTTAAGCGTTTCCTACCTGAGCTCACACTTGATCTGTACCCATCCAGGACTGCGAAGGAATGACCAGGGATGATACCATTTCTCTACAACAGCCATGCTGGAACACAACACCTCCAGCCATAAGTGTAGCACCTGTTCACTGGAGGAACGGACACATGTTAACCAAACAGCTCAAGTGGACATGTACGTCATCATTTGTGGATTTACACATTTGAAGTGTGTACTAATGATTTTAGTTCTCTGTGTGTTGGTCAGGGAAACTCACTTGAGGCCGACGCAGATAAGAGACCTAAACTTGACATCCATCTGAGCATGTGCCGAGTCGTGGCTCATGTTGACTGACTGCACTGCCTGGAAGCATCAAAAGAGGGAGCTCACACACTTCCTACTAACCATCATTTTCTCAGGCCAAGTTTACAGATATGGCTACGTCTCACTAGACTCTACTTTTTCTTGTTCATATAAATAAATAACAAAAAAAGTATTTGATATTCATCTTTACATTGAGCTAGATAAAACTAGCTTACAGTTGTTTTTAATGCATATTGGTTACTCACTCTGTACAGCAGCTCTTCTGGTGTTAGTACTTTCCCATCTTCGTCCAATCTGGTAAATGCCACAGAAAATGAATTCCTTTACTATGTTGGACTGCTAAAAGTGAATGTATCATCACACTATGCATGCAGACAAGGCTTAGTTCCTTTTTTATGTTCTTAAAACACCTTCTCTAATCTCATTTGTTTCCCATATTGCTGCAAATAATATCTTTCACAAATTACAGTATTTCACACCATCTCAAATGTGAGTGTGTGTGCTCTACCTGTAGGTTTTACATAGCACCAGCCTCGAGTAGACAGAATTGAAGTCCCTCTCTACCTCTCTACTGGCAGCCTGAGAGAGAACCAGAAGACAAAGAATGATAAAGCTGAAGTTTATACAACAGTGGGCAATGGTATTCCACGTGCAATCAAGAAAAGAAACTCCTACCTCTTCTATGAATAACCAAGGGTGACAGGGCCCTCCCAGTATAGATGGTTTCTTGAGACCGTGCTGAAAGATTGCTTTTAAAGCAGGACACAGTGTGCCCCTGGCCAGGTCTGTCACTGCCTCTGTCACAGAGTCATCACCTGCTAATGAGTACTGTGGAAACGTAGATTGATAAATATCTGATAAATATCACATGGACTGAACACTGTAACAAACATCTGCTGGGCAAAGAAAGTACAAGCTGAAAATTCCCTCACCTCTTTGCTTCTTTCATCTAAGATCTCCACAAACTTTGCTGGAAACCAGCCTGTTACAAAGAGGGGGAAAAAAAAAAAAAAAAAAAAAAAAAAAAAAAAAAAAAATTGTTAAATGAGCTGCATGACAGTTTCTAAAACTTAATTTTCCAGATGTTATCAGTGGATGTTTATACATAACAGAAGCACACACACCTCTGAGGCCATTGAGTTCTCCTACCCAACAGTGTTCATCCTTCTGTGAGATGATCTGAGACAAAGAAAAACATAGCGGGATAAGAACTGGACATTAGGTGTTCTGTGAAATGACTGGAAACAAGTAGTGTTTTGTTTATGCGAGTCTCTGAGTAAGTCATGACTCACAGTGATGATGTCATTCTTTCTGAAGCCTAGTTCATCATCATCGTGTCGCTCAAAGTCAAGCAAGGCCTTTGCCCGTCTCCGTCGGTTGCGGGACACAACAAGGAAATTCTCATGATCTCGCTGGTGGCTCTCCATGGAGTAGTCAGGCGTCAGGTCCTGAACAGACAAGATGCAAGAATTCAGGTTTAATTCAGTATCTATACTCATAGCTATGATTGGATGGTATTAAAATAAATTTAGGACTTAAACCACTTAGCCTGCCATTCCAGAAAATAGAGGAATGCTTGTCTTAATGCTTTTCCCTTTTTTGGTTGATTCACAATGGACAACATAAAATAAAGCCCACTGTGTTGCAGTACGTCAACTCACAGTACTGGAGTGACGTGGGTCCAAACAGTGAAAGTGCTCTGCAGTGTGGCCTATGGCCTCTCGCAGGGCAGCCACCAACTCTGTCTGCTTGATGTTCTTAGACTTCAGAGCCTCAGCCTCATCCTCCCCAAACAGGAGGGAACTCAGGGTGGACTTCCTGCGCAGGGATTGTCTCCTCACAACCTGCTCATACACAAACACAAAATAAGTTATTTCCTTTTCACTACATTTAACAAAAAGAACGGACAATGTGACCACGTGTTTTAGTACAGCTACACAACACCTATTTAGTCTATATACAGTTTTAGGTCAATTTACAAAAATTACAACTGACCTTGTTAAGATTTGTGTTGAGTGTTGTGTTGTTTCCATTGTTGAGCTGAGCCTGTTCATTTAGGATATAGGCTAGGTGCTTGTGCCGGTGGGCTTCTAGAGTTTCCTGGGACAGCGTCCCTGCTAGCCTCATAGCCTCTCCAAGAACTGCAGGTCCATCTCTTAGTTGGCTTGGCAAGTCTGACAGCGTATTAAAAATGGAAGCCGAGTTCTCCGATGACACAAGCTCCTCCTCCTGGGGATCGGGGGTAAATTTCACCAGGATTAATATTCAAAAGAGGCAATTTTTGTCTATAGTAGGCGTAGCTGATGAATACCTGCTGTGTGATGATTTCTAGCTGTGATAGTGCTAAATGGTAGTGTATTAATTGCTGCTGGTATTATTTGCTGTGCTGTGACAAATTGAAACCATCATCATCTTCCATGCAAGAAAGCTAAACAAATTACTGATGAGTGAATCGATAAAAATAACTGCAGCTTCTTAGCAACATAAAAAGTTAAATTGTATCAGGGAGGTAAGACTCACAAGGTAGGTGGCATTACGGTACAAATACCTTGATCTTGAGCATGCCCAGTGTGACCTGGAAGAGCACCAAAGAGCCCTGGTAAAAGAGGAGATCCCAGATCCTCAGAAGCAGACGGATGTCCACCACACTGGCAAATGAGGTCAGGAACCAATGGAGTGTGATCAATGACAACTCTAGATGTGTAAAGGAGGAGGTGGTTACATACTGTATGCTACAGACTGTTTGTACTCAGTGTACACAACAATTTGTCACCGTTTTGTTTTTGTCACTGCTAATTGAATGTGCATGTTGCCTCTTCTATTCCATCCACAGCACTTTTACCATATTTACAAATACCCATCCTCACCTATGTCATGCTCCTGCAGAAGGCGGTCGAGGGCTGGAAGATACTGAACAATGAGTTGGCGGAGAACCCTCTGGTCGGTTTGGACGCCCATCAGAGTGGAGGAGAAGTAGGATGGAGGAAGAAGGTCTTCTATTAGGGCACACATCATCCATAGTACATCCTCCTCCTCAAGAAAGAGCAGTAGACAGGAAACCACCTGGGGTGATCAAGACATGTGGAAAAGAGAGAGTGAAAGCAGAGCAATTAAAAAAAAAAAAAAAAAATTAAAAACGTAAGTTCTTTGTAGGCGGTCTCACCATGCCAGTACCCTGACAGTACCCAATGTCTGGGTAGAGCCAGGCCAAGCCTCTCAGTACTCGTCTCAGCCTTGGGACTCCAACACTGCCCAAACTACTGAAACATGCATTGGTTGGCATAGTCCGCAGCAGGTCCTTCTCTATCTGAGGGACAGAAGTTAAAAAGAACAATCACATCATGATTACAAAGACTATTAAGAAAGGTGAAATGACTGTCTGACTGTCTGGCAAAACAAACTGTTACTAATTCTGACAGTACAGTCGTTTGCACAGTAGCTCTTGTATTTTTCTTCCATGGCATGCTGGCAGTTTCATGCAACAGTGCCATCTTCAAAGCACTATACATTATGTGCATACTTATACAGATGTGCATTAGATTCATAGCTGCTTCATTCACGAGTTGTACATGATTTGTGGAATGAATGAATGATTAATATACTTAATTAATTAGTTAGTTTTCTCCATTCTATTTAACCATGTCCTTACAAAGTATTATGCTTCAGTGGTGGATCAGATAACCACAATGGGATTGTGTTTGTTTACACGCGTACATGTAGCTAGGGATTTTACCTGTTTCGCTGTGGTGGAGTCCTCATTGGAGCTGTTCTTAATGATTTCTCGGTAGGAGATCTCAGAAGTCCTTTTCTTCTGCAGTGCTCCGGAGAGTCGCATCCAAAGCTAACATAGAGAACATCTTTCAAACACTAAAGCTTGTTATGTGTAATAAATATCTAAACATTTAATCACAACTACATCTCTCTTGTGACAATTATTTTCTTGCAACAAAAAGTGATTTTTTTTTAGTATGCAGTATTGTCTACCACTTCTAGTTGGTCCTACAGATAGTTCATCAGTGCTATGAGAGACTACTTACCTGTGGCCTCATGCTGTGAGGTATGCCCCCTAGCACCAGGGAACGCAGACGCTCAGAGCGTGGGAGGACAGGATCAATGAGCTCCCAGGTCAGGTCACCCACTGTGTGGTTGTGTGTGAACTCCAGGTGGGCTTGCCAACGCAATCGTTGCTGGGGGTCTTCACGCTGGGGTGAGCCTTCAGTGCCCAGCCAGGACCTGGGCTCCTCACCATCTGAGTGACAACAGAAATGCATCAGGGATTGGGGCTTTTCTTCTTTGTTATTATAACGTTAACATAGCTAAGCACCATGCGATCTTGTGAATTGAGAATGGAATATTGGAAAATGTCAGAAAGTAGAACTCTAACGTAATGGAAAGGAAGTCAATAGGCACATATACCGTTGCTGGACAAACTATTGAATCAGCAGTGAAAGAGCAACTCACATAGTTACAGTCTGAGATCACATGCACTCAGTTTGTGTACAATCTTCTGTACCCAGATATGAAGATTTATGTCCCTTCACTGGAATTCAGGAATTTTATCATTATGGAAAAGATGAGCGAAGCAAAACTAAAAGAGTGACACAAAACTAAATAGGTTGATGACTGTACATGTCAGTGAGGACATTACCTTCAGTGTCCACTCTGAAGCCAAACTCATCGTACTGGAGTTCAGGCTGTTCTGGAGAGTCTTTCTGTAGATACAAGTAACATGCATGTCATTGGTCCACATCTCATAGAGGAGAGGTGACAGCTGAGGATGATCATGCTATGTGGATGGGTCATTGTTTGTAATCTTATTTTCTGCCTATTTGTTATTTAAATAGACATGTTTTGTACAAGCTTTATTTATGATTACAAAAATTATGATAATCTGCTCAAGATCTAGTCATTAGAATCAAAATATGAGAAAAAAAAAACAATTAAAAAAAAAAAAAAAAAAATTAAATTGCATCCTCACTTGATGGTACTTTGCCAAAATGTCCTGAGGCCACATGCTTGGGGTGAGAGCAGAGAACGGCCCACCAGGGGCTGGCGTGTAGGTACCTAAAACAGAGACAGATATGAAACAGATATGACAGATGCAATAGACACATGAATTTATGTGAACAAAGCTGGCTAAAACCAAAAATTATTTATTAAAATATTCCCAAAATAAGAGGTATGGCATTCATGCCTTTGGTGGAATTTAAAACAATGATTTGAATATTAATGATTCATGTCATACCCAGTATGATGGACATGAATATAGATCACTGATGAGCTGAGACACATTCAAACGGAGGCTTTTAGCATTTATGTTGAAAAAGGAAAGGATAACATATCCATACCTGACATTTTGTTGGTAATAGAGTGAATGGCTTCTATATGCAGAGACCAAAGTCACTCTGGAGAAGGAAGGTCAGCAGCTAGTACGTGCTCTGAAGCAGAGGAAGAGAGAAGGTTGGTGGTTTAATTCCTTATTCTAACAACATGTTAAGCCTCACTAGAGGAAGACATTAAACCCTAAGTGTCCCACTGGTGAGTTTCCCTGTCCATATCCTATACTCCATTTTTGTAAAAGAAAACAAAGCAACATAAAGTACCTCAACAATGAAGACACAATCTAGTTCAACAACAGTTAAATCCAGCAGTCCTGTGACAAAATAACGTTAGCTTCTTCATGGGTTAAGGGAAAGACGAAGAGGTTCTACACAATTACAGTAAGCGAGAGAGGAAGGGATACTGAGCAAGAGAAAAAGGGAGATTCTTGTGCCTGTTCTGGCCATATGACTTCTGCATTTACCAGAGGCTGATTATCTTTGTGTGCGAGCCTGTTCATGCTCTATTTTTACATAGAAAAAGCCTTAGGGCAAAATTAACAAATAGCTGTCAGAAAACTCTGAACTAGAAATCCATAACAAAGTCTATACTCTCTATTCACATGAACAGCATTTTTTGTGATGATTTCATGTTATGTTTTTGTTGGGAAGCACTTATATGTCACCATTCACCAACTCTATGACTCTAATGAACAGAGGTCAATTATACACCAAATATATGATGGCTCCATAGTGTATGGCCACAAAAGCAATAAATCTGTAAGCACTGTGCAGCCAGCCAGAGCCCTCAAAATTCTTATAAAAGACTCATGTCAGTCTAACTACACAAATGTGTTTATACTCTTTTCTCTCCGTTTTGCTCTGTGTTCAAAGATACAGTTGGCATGAGACCTTCAGAGTTTTTCAACTTAGATTCCCCCCCAAGCAGTTGACACAATTTCTTCTCAGGCTTCCAGGATACTCTACACCCTCTGGTGACTAGGAATTGTACAGCTATGAACAACATGTGCTGCATATAAAAACAAAACCAAAAAAAAAAAACACAACAAAAAAACAAAACAAAAACACATGAACTCTGGAAATCAGAGCCAAAGAGTCTATCCAAAATACCCACAACAAAACATTTCTTTCCAAATGAATTTTGAGGATACAGAACAATCACAAATCCCTTGATTCACTAATCATTACTTAGACAGTGAATGAAATCACAGTAGATTCATTCAAAGGCTCTCTCAGTTGCATCTCAATTGATTTCAGACTCTAAAGCATTACAAAGAAAACACATGTAAAACAGATGAGGGGGCACTCTATGGAGGAAAATGCACAGTATAGTAGTGAGAGGGGACCGCATTTGGAATGTAAGCTGCTAATCCACACACACACACACACACACACACACACACACACACACACACACACACACACACACACACACACACACACACACACACACACACACACACA
>CM076664.1:302394-348748 GCA_038496675.1 Rachycentron canadum | reverse complement strand
ACACACACACACACACACACACACACACACACACACACACACACACACACACACACACACACACACACACACACACCAAAAGAGGCTCACCAGCATGCAAACAGTAGTTCTGCCAAAATGATTCATTCCAGCAGCAGACTTGCGGCATCTGAAGAGGGATTTAGGACTTAAGAGAGATGAGAAATCAATTTGAGGCTTGGAGAATGGCCAAGTACTTTCAGGCTAGCTCTGTGTGAAGCTCTGGGGAAAACTCAGATTTTGAAGCTACTCCCTTACAAGACACACACACACAAACAGTTTAATCACCTGCCAAGAAAACCAACATGACAGAGCCCCTCCTGCAAACTGTTGCACACACTGACAAGCTGACTGCAAATGAAGCTCCAAGTTAGACCTGAAATCATTAGTCGATTTATTGAGTTATTTTGTATGTACACGAACAACACAAGTTACAGTAAACCTGACCTTTTTAAAACAATGCAGGTTACAGTTTGATGAAAAGTAGTTCCTGCAGCTGAGGTCAGTTTTGGATTAAATAGGATCCCCTATTAACAACTCTGTATCATGTCGAGAACAGAGGCCAATCAGCAGTATCTGACACCAGACTGATAATATATCATATAGGGTGTATGTCGGCATATACAGGAAAATAAACTGCTGTTTCTTATCAGAGGATTGCACACATTATATCATTGACCATTTCTAATTTTATCTTGTTCAACTGTAAAATCAAAAGTCTTGGTACATATGTCAGAAGTTTTTCTTGTGACTAAATATCAGGGAAAAAAAAAAATTTAAGTGAATTAAAATATCAACTGATGCTTTTTATAACTACTATTCCAATAATGCCATTTACCATCAACTCTAGTCCATCAACTCTAGTCAATAACAATTAATATAATTCAATATATCAAAATGTGTATTTCTCCACACACATATGCAGATGGAAGAAAAAAAAAAAAAAAAAAAAGATTCTCTTTTTAAATTACAGTAACAATGATATTGATTTTTCAAAAAAGTTATATGCCCACTGCTCCCATACGATAGTCTGGTCCATTCCTTCACAACGGCCAAATACAACCAGATATATTGAAGAAAACCACAGACTGCAAGCTCTGATGGGTCACAAACTTATATTAAATTCAATGTATCTACTATATATTTATATATAATAAACCATAATACAAATTAATGAGATAAGCATCAGTTAATTCTAGATTGAGTAATATTTGATAAAACTAATAAACTAATTTAATTTGCTATTACAAGCTTTATTTAAAAAAAAAAAAAAAAAAAAAAAAAAAACAGTCTGATATGCCAACCTTCTTTTAATGATGTACCCACCAAGGATTAAACACCCAGAAACACCACAAAGACACCAAATCACATCCAGTAAGTTTGCAGAAGACTTGGCTGGGCCTAGAACAGTGACTCTTGTCACCTTACTCTGAACATAGGAAGATCCTTCCCATTGTTGAGGTGTGGCTGTGCTCACCTTTGTTTGCACACACTGGTCAACACCCTGCTGCAAGAAAAGCAAAGAGTAACATCCTGCTCTCGGGTGAGGGCTAATTTTATTTATATAGCCGTTATATAGCCCAACATCACAAATCATGCATTAGCCTCAAGGGGTTTAACAACTTGCTCTATCTTAGACACCCTACCTTTTGTATGTGCAAGGTACAAAATAGAAAAGTTCTTCTTGTCTCATTGCTGTATTGCCCTTGTTTGCCCTGTCGACTTGCCCATACAACACCCCACCCACTTCCCAAACACCACCCCCTGTTGTTCTTCAGACTAAGAACAACTATGAGTCAATTTCCCCTCTTACTAAAAACCCACCCACCAACAGAGCTACGCATGTCAGAATCACTGCCTCTTGCTCTGTCAAGTTGGCATCGGTTGAATAATGACTGACGGTCCCTGCTTCTCTTTGGCAGACTGTATTTCCATCACTCTCTCATTCACACACACAGCCATGTGCTGCATGTATCCATTCACAGTTACACGCAAAGACGTGCTACAGTAGTGAACAGGAAAAAAAAAAAAAAAAATCACTTCATCAACCACAAGGAAATAAGATATTGGGGGAGGGGGAGAAACCCCTCACCCCCCACTTTCTCCTCCGCTTTCCAGGGAGGTTGGAGGGGAAAAAAAAGGCTTGCAGGGAAAACGGAGAACAAGCAAAAGCTTTATTAACGACAAGCCATTAGACAATAGATCACAGAGCAACAAGTGACTGAATTTGAACAAACACAACACAGCAGTACACGTTAGGGTATCACACACACACACACACACACTTCATTCGCTTTAAAAGTGTCACTGCTAAAACAGTCTGCACCCACAGGATGCACAGAAACAGACGTTACGCACGGTTGTTTATTAGACGCACACACGTGATGAAGCAAAACGATCCCTTTGATATTATTATAAAAAGTGCTCAATAACATGTCACTGCGATCCTACAGGAACCACGACTACTTTAGATAAGGTGACGTTTCGTCAAACCTCAGCTGACGTCAGGTGCGGTTTAAAAAAAAAAAAAAAAGGGGGGGGGGTGTCAAAATTTTCAATTTGCCCGACTGCGTGTGCATTTATTTACATATGCCACTAAATAAAACGTGCAGTGTTATAATAACCTACGTCTACGAATTAGTAAAACATCCTAACACAACGGCACAACGTATTCATGAGTTGTCAGCTGTTAGCCACATATGCTACCTTTAGCTTTTAGCTAACACTTACAGACAACACTGTACAGTGACCTGTTCGCGTGACTTACCGTGACATTATTCTAGCGAAAACACAAGGTTACGGTTTGTGGCCGGACGTGTCTTCGGTGGTTTGATGTGGGAAAACACCATATGCTATGGCACCAGTCTTCCCGTGTTTGTGATTTCCCTGCGTTGTGCACCTGCTAGCGACGCACACCTCCGTCGTATCCTTGCGCCCTTTAACGTTTCTCTCCCCCGCCCCCTCCCTTTCCATCCCGAGAAGTAGTTCCACATCCCGGAACAGCACTTCTTAGTGCAAATATCCTTCCGCGGGCGACTACATGACGTAGGTACACGACGTGTATTTCTTTCACCCATTCATTTTTTTTCCGGCTGCTTTTCTTCATTCAGCAGCAATCGTGACGTCGAGCAGTCACGATTCAAAATAATAAAATCATAAATTCGGCAACACATTATCAAATAAGTCTGAGCCCGTGTGGATGTTTGTTGTTGTTCCTTGTGTTTCAATGACATGTTTAACCTACTGAGTCGTTGCTTTTTTTATATAAAGGTTTATAACTAATAAACTGACAATGGGGGGCTGTATCCGTTTTGATTTATGATACATTTGGTGGAAAGGCTTAAATTGAAAAGGTGCATGCTCTATTATAATTATTATTATCTGTTGGCAAGCTATTAAGAATAAAGTGAAGTGGTTTCACTTCGCACCCCTTAGTTTGACCATAAAGGTAAACTACCCACATTAAATAACAATCCTAAATCCTAAATATAATTAAAATATCCCAATACGACAAAAAGAGATGAGCCGTATTGTTTCAACTCTCACTCTTTAGTTGTCTGATTATTAAGACACAAACCCTAAATGTCCTGTAAAACTGTTTATATTCATGTTACAACATAGTGCTTTTACATTCTTGCTCCACAAGATGTCTCTAGTGCAGTGAAAAGCCTCTTGTTCTTGGCAGACTCATTATAGCTCAGACACAGAAGAGAAGACCTTACACTATATTGCATGTTTCCTTTATTGCCACCTCCACAAGTCTCCATCCTCCATCTGCACACACAGGCCAAGCCTCCCACTCACCGCACACACATTCAAACACACACCTGACATATTATATCATATTTGCGCTCATACACTATAAACTAGCCTTACGGGGCAGTGCCCTGTGTTATCTTACATTACTTTGTGGGAGTCAAGTTAAATGGGAAATATAACCAAATTATCTCGTATTCTCCTATCTCTGAGAAGATTCATGCGTGACAGGAGCTGCTGCTTTGATGCTGGAACTGAAAATTTAGCACAGTGAGAGACTACATTTAAATTTCTTGTTCTAAAAAAATAAAATTGTGTATGTGTGTGTTTGTGTGCATGAATATGAAAACACGTTGCATAGCCTCCTGACTGAGGATCCAATAATCTTTTAAATGCATACCACTTTCTCTCACCCTGACTTTACCTATTATACTTACACAGGAGTCAATCATCATAGGTTCCTGTGTTTTGACTTCTTTTGCCACTGACACTCACACAGTGAAAAAGTTACTGTCTCCTTCCCTTCCCCTCTGTCTCTCATCATCTAAACTCTGTACACGTGTCTCTGCCCTCTGATACATCATTATGATGATACTCTGTATCTAACCCTAATGCTTGCCCACTGTACTGCACCATGCCAGAGTGAGTCACATCATTAAAAATGTTGCAGCTTAAGCCAACCTTGCCCACGGCTTGCCGACCAAATAGCCTTAATACTGCATTCACCCGACATGTCACTGTGTTGTGGGTGTGGTTCAGTCCCCCTCTGCCCCCCTCCCTCACGCCTCCACCTCTTCTAGTGCTCATCTGTCTGGTTGTTTTCGTCATTGCTGAATGATGTGCACCGTCAAGCAAGCCCTGGATCATTCACTGCAGTTGCTATGACGTCAGACAGAGGCACAGAGAGGTGGTGGCAGGTGGGGGGGGTTGGGGGGGTGTCAGGGCAAGAAATGAGGAAACAGACAAAGATCTAGAAACACGGAGGGTGGGAGGATGCATGGGAGAGGGAGGAGGGAGAGACAAAGCTCTGATAAGGGAAATGTGAGTGAAAAAAATACAGAAGGATGAACAAGAGATTCAAGAGGGTATGTGTTCATGTGTGGCTGCACACAAGAAAAGGCAATGACTGAGGGCATGGGTAGGAATAAAGAGAAGGCAGTGGAGAAGAAAAAAAGCAGAGGCAGGAGAGGATTTGGACTGAAAGAAGAATTTTTCAGTTTTATTATATTATATATATTATAATAAAACTATATATAATATATATATTATATATATATATATATATATATATGGCCTTCAGTGAAACATGGTGGAGGGTCTGTCCTGGTCTGGGGCTGCATTTCTGCCAGTGGCGTTGGTGATATTGTTTTGATGGGATCATGATGCTGAGAAGTACAGACAGGTTTTAATTCATCAAGAAATTCCTTCTGGAAAGAGCCTGATTGCTTTTACTTTTCAGCATGATAACGATCCCAAGTTCATTGCTAATGCAGTGAATTCATATTTGGAGAGAAAAACAGCTAATAAAGCCCTGATACTGACTGGCCTAAGACTTTTGTTCAATACTATATGTGTGTGTGTGTGTGTGTGTCTTTAGTCAGCTCAAAAGCTTGGAACCACACACATACACATGAACAAATGTTACTGCCATGTTCATTGAAAGGTCAAAGAGTTTATTGATGAGCCAACAGGTTATACCATCAGAGAGATGACAGAAGATAAGAAGCAAGGAATCACTTGTTCACAGTGGATCAATTTGCTGCAGTCTTGCAGTTTTTCTTTAGGACAGAAGATAGCGCTGTTGCATTACATCAGGCCATATACAATTAACCACGTATGTGGGCCATATTTGAGTAGATTATTGTAAATCTAAATGTGTGTGTGTGGCCATGTCATGTGTGCATGGGTGCAGACATGTAATGATGCTTATTAAAATGGGCTCGAGTGCCCACATGTATCAGTGCTGTTTCATGCATTTACTTAATGTGTGTACATGCATGAATATTTCTCTTTACTGTGTCATTTGTGTGTATATATATAAATTCCCAGCATGCATGATAAAATTATGGGGCCACGAGCTTCTCTTATGTCCACATTTTAATATTTTCACGTGGACGAAGACCAGCTTGAAATATCTAAAAATCATTGAAGCAGAACATGATTAAGTATACATGTCACCACAGTCATATCAGAAATGCATAGGGGGTGCCCTATGCATTTAAGCAACTCAAAGCACACGGGTTTACGTAACCTGAATGACATGCCCTCGGCCTTTGGGATAATTTACATCATTTATGCATATAAGGCCAATATAGATTATCTACTCTCTCTCTTGGGCTGGATCATGGGGCTTTCACGCAGCTGTTCTTTCAGTCTCAGGGGATCTCTCCTGTGATGGGGAGGATTGAAGGTAAAGGGCAGGGGCTCTCCGGCTACACATTTCAATGACAAGTGATTTCTCTTGGGTACTGTGGTGGGAGTGGCTGCTCTTTGTATTTATGACTGTGTTTTTAAATTTGACAGAAGAAAAAAGATCTACATGGCAGGAAGAAAAAATGTATTTCAAAATGATGTTTCTTGTTTTCTGGGTCATGGGGAGCGTGAGGGGGTGAGGAAGAATGAAAGAAAGGGAAAAATGACTGACGGGAGTCTCATGTGTATCATGACATCTTTAATGCACTTTACAAATCTTGCATTTTTCCTTTGCTCTATCTATGCCTTATTTATTTATTTATTTATTTATTTATTTATGGAGGTCAAGTCAGTCATTTGGGAAATGAAGCTTTATGCTGCACATAGAAACCAAAGCCTGGCAATTGATGTGATGCAAATGAGGTGAGTGTGATGATGGGCACAAAGATTGAGAGGTATCAACACACTGATCGTTTCAGTGAAATAGAGAGAAGCACTGAAGTTGTATTTATAGAATGACATATAAAATATAAAGCCAGAGAGGAGGAGATTGTAATCATAAAGCCACAGCTGTATTTGTAGGTTTTTTTTCCCTTCACAGCAGCATATAAAAGACATGTATTCATGCATCACTGAAATAAAGCCTTTGTTCTTCTGCCTTAGTAAAGTGTTACGATGAACCTCAGCCACTGTACTATCATCAGGAAAGGAAATCTGAATTCTGCAACATAGCATCTGTTGTATTACAGCAATCACTTGATTGTTATTTGTTCAAGTTCAAAGTTATGTAACTAGTGCATCGTAGAGTTATGTATTATGGATTTCCTTCCTGTGTAGTGTCTTGTCATGAGTAGCTGTTTGTATAACAATTAAGTCTCTTCATTCTGTTCATCTGCTGCGGCTATTTGCTGGGTGGGAGGCAAGTCATTATTTGTCTTAGTGATAGACACAGATGAATGGAGGTTGTAGCTACACAAACCCCTCTACCCTCTTCCCTCCCTTCTTGTACTGATGATTGTGAACTTAAAGCTTGTTAACCCTTGAACCGCTGGCTCTATTTGTTATGGTGTCTGTGCCTGTTCAGATTAAGGAACAGCTGACAGAGATGTCTAAAAATGGTACGGATCACAGTCGATTATAAACTGGCAGATTAGTGGACACACTTTGAAATCTATGTCACGTCAAAACTGTAGTCATGTAGTACATGAGTGAGAGCTGTAGTGTAAAATACCCGAACCTGGCATTATATTTGCACTCACTTATTGTGAAAACTAATTTTGAATGTAAACACAATAAATGTGCGCAAATACTTGTCTATGAAGTCTATAACACCGCTAACCTTCACCTGGAGAATCATTCAATAATTGTGAATTACTTCTTGTCATGACTGGGCCTATGTTTGTCTGATGGTGTTTGCCACTTTCATTATGATACTTTCATGCTGCCGTTTTATGTCGGTGTGAAATAAGACTGTAATGAAAGTTTTTTGAATATTATGAGTGTTATGGGCTGAACTGCTTTTGTGGCACCTAGCACAGGTTTCTAACGGAGGATAACAGGTACCGTATATTGGCGTTAGGGATTTCTCCTGTGCACAGCCCATTCACATTCCCCTGTAATATTCGCACTATGGGAAACTGAACATGGCTTTTGTCTTATAAGATAAGTCGTCACATTTGCATTTTTTCTGCAAACTTCACCATCAGCTAAGCATTGGAAAAACAGTGCAGATGAAAGCAGCAGGTTTATGAGGTGGCGCTTCACTATTGTTCATTTCATAAACAACTGAGCTCCCTCTCTGTGGTTTATACTCCTGCTACACTCACAGTTATCGCCAATATTCAGCTTACACCCATGTACGGATGTTCAGCTGCTGCCTCAAAGATAACATCTCATAAAAAAATAAAAAATAAAAATAAACACATTTCTGTTTGTTCTGATTAAGTTACTAATTACACGAACAGAATGAAACAGTTTAAAAGATGTTGTGTGATCTAAATGAAACAACAAAAAGCATCTCCTCCTCCGTGAGCAGAAAAACATGTATAGCCTATGCTAATTGCATCATTTATTGAGATGGATTGAGATGGTCCTCTCTGTAGCTTGTCTTTGTCTTTTCCATTAATCTCTGTCAAGAAAGAAAAAAAAGGAAGGGCAAGCAACAGACTCAGGACACAGTCAAGATCTCAGGGAGAAAATAATGGCAGAATATAGATCATGACTTATGTGTTCACATCTGTCTGGGTATATGTATGTGTGTGTGTGTGTGCACATCTGTCACTAAGTGCTGGCTAAGAGGATGAAAGAGCACTGTGTCCTTGATCCGTATGCTGACTTATATCACAGTTACAATAATAATGGGTACACACAGACACTGCATTGACAATAATGTGTGTACTGATACATTTAGTTTGTAAAGAGAGCTTGATATGAAGCTCTAATGGGTAAAAAGCAGGGCGATTATGAAGTTGTATATAAGAGACCATTAGTCAATAAAGTTATTATAAGTTAAATGAAAAAAGACATATCTGTGCATGTGCTTGTGTTTGCGGGTGGTAATGCAGCTTTGAACAACAGATGGTCTTTTGTCATAGTGCTCTTGACTTCTGCTGATGTCTGAAGTGAAATAAATTCCATGCAGATTTTTTGCTCGTTATGAACATTGTATCATATGAATTTTATAGAAGAGAAAACTATAATATACTGGACCTTCCTTCTTACCTGCCCACCTACTGCACTCAGAACACCCCCTTGATTTACTTTTTTCATTTGAATTTCCTGGTGTTTTTTTGTTTGTTTGTTTGTTGCTCAAACTTTTTCCTCTTTATCTCTCACTGCCAGGAATAATCAGATCAGAGTACCAGTTGACTGATCTAATCTTCTCTCGACCTCCTCTGAGATGGCTCTGAGTGATGTTGCCAATATTGTTGCAACAATATTAGACAAAAAATGATATTTACTTACTTGATGTAACAACTTGATTTGAACGTTCATGTACAAAAACCAATTTAATCCCCATGTCTTCCAGGATATGTGCAAACTCTGTCAACCGACCCTGTCAACTTTATGGGGTGACTGGGGGAAGCATTTAACATGAAAAATGCATCTCTTTCTCCGAGTTATTTATGGTTAGAGGTTATTGGTGAAAACTAGCTCTTTCCTTAAGCATTTGATCCCATAGTCCCTGGGCCTGTACATGCTCAGTATACACAATCCTCCTAGTGCTTAAGCTTGATTTAGTTCGAAAATAGGCTTACATTGATCCATTTCCCATCTTCTAGGAATGTGTGAAAGGAATGTGAACAGTTGCAAAATCTAGATACTAACATAACAACATGCTAAAAAATTGTCCTGCAAATGTCCACAATTAACTCTGTTTCTCATGATTAATGATTTTTTCAAAATCTATTTTTAGGCAATTTCCCATGTCAGTAACATTGTCACCTATCTAATCCACCTCTTCCAGCAACTATGAATGAATCACCAGAGAATAATAAGTGAAGGAATTAGGAAATTTTTATACCTTTTAGATTTGGTTGTTGTGGTGTCTGATAGAAATCATTTGGCCTGCTGGTGCTGATAAAGATCAGGAGCAGGAGGAGTGGTGGTAATCACTGATAACAGGAATGAATGGGGTCCCTGTAGCCCTGATACACATCGGCTGATAGAGACTAGTGCTGTTTACTTTCTGTCAACACTCTGACTGCTGATAAATGCTGTTGAGTCTTTGTGTATGTTTGTGCATGTATATTTGAAAGAAAGAAAGAATGAGTGTGTGTGTGGCAAAGAAGATATGTGCATAAATGAGTGTCAGAAGATGGAGAGTATGTCAGAAACATCACTAACATGTCTCTGTAAACAGTTATGTAACTGGATAAGAGGTCATAGTTTATGTATATGTTTTAGTGGGAGCCTGCAGTAAAAAGGACAGTGTGGACCCCACGATGAACTCTTGTTCTTGGGTGTATGACAGCAAAAGCCCTCAACAGTTCCATGACAAAGCACAGGCAGTAGCTCACATATCACAGCCATGTGTCCTGGAAATGAAACACTAACAGCATAAAGAAGAACATGGACATCATCAAATATAAACAAAAAGACAATTATGTAAATAAAAAAATAAAAATAAATAAAACAAAAAATTATTCTTCCTGCTCTTCAGTTAAAATGCTGGGTGCAACTTAGATGCAACTAATGTCTGAAATGAGTAAACACATCCCGGTGGGTATCTAAATCAAATGAGAAACACTAATGGCTCCAAGTTTTTGATAACTCCATCTGCAGTTATACAAAGCACAACCATGCACAAAAAAACAAACAAACAAAACAAAACAAAAAAACACAGATAAACAGAGACAGTTCAATTGTGTCAATTTTAGGTGCAGAAGTGTGCTGGAGGGCATGCTTTCGTAATGTCATGAGCACACACACTCCCTGTATCAGAGAATGTCCAAATATGCACTTTAAAATTAAATTAAAATGACTTTTCCTCATAAATAGTACATCATGATGATGTAAATGTTTTTCAGATTAAGTGCTATGCAGCTTAGAGAGGACACTTTACCTATGCTAGGGACTTTCTTTAATTAATGACAAGAAGGAAAAAAATGTCGTACTTGTGCTTGTGCTCGAAAGTGATGTAGCTTCCGGTCTCATTGGACACTTGTGTAACAGATGGGCTCATCTGTATTTTGCTATTCAGATATGCCATTTATTCTGGGTTGATCTGTTCAATTGGTCAAAGTGAGTGGGGGATCTTTGAGCAGCTACTTTCAATTCACATTCAAATCACAGGAAAAAACAAAAGGTTGAGGAGGTGGATGAAGAGGAAGCAGAAGGAGAAGATATAGAGATGGAGGAGGAAGTGGAAGAGGACAAATATAGAAAAAAATATTCGGTACTCAAACAGTCATTACATATTCATGATATTTTAGGACGTTGAAAAAACACAACCAAAGGGTCTTTCCAAATCCCATTTTCAGTGGCGTTAACTCAAATCTGGTAGGTTGCTTTTCTTTGTCATTCAGTTTCAGATTCTTATCAAACTATCCTTTCTTATCAGCGTCTATGTCTATTTGTGTTTGTGTACGTGTGACAGAGAGACATGGCAATGAGCTTTGAGCAAATGGTTTATTTATTGCTGCGAAATGGCCCTAAAAGCTTTGCAAACCACCAGGACTGTCTGTCTGAATGAACCAACCGACACATCAACACAAGCTTCAGACACCACAAACAGGACCTAATTTATATCAGCGTGTGTTGTAAAGTTAATACATATGTACATGTGTGTGCACGTGTTCATGTGACGCAATGACATGATGGATATAATGTCAGTATGGATGGCACAGACTATGTGTCTTGTATACCCTCAGCAATATGCAGTTAGGCAAGCCAAAGTATGTGTCTCAATCAAAATAAAATAATAAAATAAAAAATCTAATTGTGTTATTAAGCATTTTAGAATTTAGGATAATATTATTACTTGGAGCAGTGCTTTTCCAAGCCAAGACTTCAGTTGCTTTGTGCATACTACATGCCAACTAATGAATGCTGAAGGATTTTACTTATTTATTCCCCAGATGCAACCTGCCTAAGTGCATATTGCAGCGCACGTCTTATTTATGGATATTATGTGTAGCGCAGAGTAGACTATAAGTTGGTAAGCATGATAATGCATGTGTTTATACCCCACAGTTTTTTCCAGCATGATTTTTTTCAGCATCAACACATTATGAGTTTCATCATAGACATATGTTTTATTTGTTTCGTGGGTAACCCAGTTCTTGGCCTCTCCACATTTAGTCTAATTGCTTTATACATCACATCACCGGTACTGGCTGGAACAGCTCTCCACAATCTGCATTGCATGGGGTCAATTTAATTAGTTTAGTGGTCGGTTATGCTCATGCAGAGAATGCAATGGTTGCACTGCATTTACTCTTGAGATAATGCTAGTTACTCCTGCATTTGCGTGCATATTCAATTTAAAGCCAGGTAGGGTGCAATAAGGATTTTATGACATAGATAAAGAAACACTGTTGCTGATACAGGGTTGAAAACAGACAGATTTTTGAATCATGGTCTTGAAAAATTAAACTGCCGACATCTTTATGTCAAAACATGCAAATGAGCAGTCTGAAGATACGTCTTAAAGGAGCTTAAAGGAGCTAGGTTTCTCTATTACTACATAGCAGCATTAGCATAAACAGCCGTTAAGTCAGTGTAGAAAAAAGTTCATGTTTGCTCAACTTCAAACTTCTTTCCTTTATTGGCCAAGAGCTGTCTGCAGTCAAAAGCAACTGTTTTGCCTCTATTTCTTCTACTGGTTAACATGCTAACAAGCTACCTCCAGCCTGGTCAGACTATCTTGTCACTTTCTGTAGCGTTCAGGCTGAAGAGGTAGAGCTGCTCAAAGGGTGTATTATATGTATATGTATGGTAAGTAAACTGCTAATGCAGTGCAGCAATAGCCAAGTCTCAAAATGAGTTCTTTAACATTTGATTTACTTCTCAGTGATGCATGCTTTTTCATGGCAGTATTGGTTACCTGGGTTTGATCAAATATTTAAAATACTCCTTTCACCTCACTAATCACTTAAACGTCAGCTCAGGTGATCAAATATTGAAGTTCTGTGTCTAAATACATTTAGATGCTTCACTCACAGCCAACAGTTTGAAGATGTTTCGGTGCACATGTGCAGCTGTGCGTGCGTAACAGATTTACATTGGACTGCACAATTACAAACTACACACACTCACACACCAGATAAGGAAAATAAAAAAATGCCTTTGAAACACATTTTTTTCAGTCAACATAATATCCCTTGGACAAATCGCTGACCGTGGAGAATATCTTCAAGAGGAGGTCAGCCTCATGTAGCCCAGATTACGTTTGTGGCTCTGTACGTTGCCTTGTTATCCCCTGAGCAGTTTATATGCAGGGAACCCACAGGGATTAGAACATCAGGGGGACTCAAATACTCCTCCCATTCAATTTGATTTGGGCTGACGTGTCTGTGTCCACGTGCACTGTATGTGTAAGTGTGAGAGTAAAAGATAGGGAAAATATTGTACATGTTCCATAGAGATGCAGTGGCAGCGCTGGGATGACAAATGCACTCTGGGCACTGATGTTCATCAGAAGCACATATGACATGACAGCATCTGACTGTTTTCTGACAGTGGACGGTAGGGATGGGACAAATAATGAGTTTCACAGCAAAGTATATACGGCGACACGATTGCTGCAGTCATTTAAACTGTTTTGCTTTCCGGCAACTAGCCTTTTGCCTTTTGGCAGCTCGGGGCTGTTGGACATTTGAATAAATTGTCCTCTACACAAGTCTCCCTGAAAAAATCTCATGACATAGGTTAAAGTTACTGTTAAGGGGACTTTTCGTGAGAGATTTGTACAATTTGTTATTGATATTTTTGCATTACTGAATATTGTCCTGCTTTTTTGTGTATGTTGTGCGTTTGCTATCATTTGTAAATCCTATGCAAATTTGTGACTCAATGAGCATTTGTATTCACATAGACCTCTGGATGTGAAGCCGCCTCAGTGATGGGTACATTTTATATCTAAGCTGACATGTTCTCTGTGTTTGTCAGTTTGTATATCAATTAACATTTCAGGAAGCTAATTACACACTGTCACAATTCTTCTCCTGTAACTCATCAACCCCCACCACCCCCCCACCCTTAGTACGTCGCAGTCCAGTCACAACTGGAATATGGCTTGAAAATGATATAATATCCTTTATCAATGATAACTGATTTGAAGTTTATAGTTTAGAATGTTTGCATTTATTAAACTGAGAAGCAGCTTTCTTGATACATTTTATCTGAACATGTCTGAAGGTTTACTCTTCATATTGTTAATGCACCTCTTGCTTGCATTTCACATTACACCAACATCAACATTACAAGGATCAAACTACATTATATTTTGGGCAGCTTTTTGGCTGTAGCTGTTTCATGAATGTCATACATGTACATGTCATCTGAGCGGAAAAAAAAAAAAGAAGAAGAAAGGCATTCAAATCTCGTCAGCAACAGAATCAACTCTCCTGAATAATGCATCCCCAGAGGAATGGGGAGGAGTAATGAATACATACTTTTGACAATTTTAGCTTGTCAGTGTGAAGGACAAAAATTTAACACTCACTCGGTCTGAGGACAGAAGGGATGCAATGGAAAACACTATGACATTATTTCTGGAGATGCATGTATGAAATGATTTAAATATTTGGACCATTTTACTTAACAATTTGAATTGATTGAAGACATTCAATTATGATCCAATTACTAAAACATTACTTGATAGATACCACCAACAGTGGATCCACCTGTTACACTTCTGGTATTACAGCTAAAATACATTTTTGGATCACAAATGTAAACACAAAACTCAATGATCAAAACACTTTCACCAAACCTCTGACCCCAAACAATCACCTCAAAAGTTTTATCTGTGGCCAAAATCAAACACAGTTTTCAGATCATACACAAAGCCAATCATAGAGGAAAAAAAACAAAACACTTAACACAATGTTCAGAGCAGGCAGCTCCAGAAATGTGTCCTCTTTGAAAAGGCATTTTATGTGTTCCCATCTCAGAAACAGTTACAGTGTTGCCTATTTTAAATATGGTAAGTAATAAACCATTGAATGTCAGGATTCAGCACCTGCAAACTGTTTATGGCAATGCACTGTTCTTGGTCTTGGTTTTCCTCCTCCTCTTCCTCCTCTACCCCTCTCAAATCATTTTCCTCCAGTGTTTCTTTCAAACATCAACTTACAACTACTTGTGCACTCTGACCTTCCTAAGTTGGTTTCATCATCATTAGCAAAATGTCGTTGTGTGTAAAATGTTACACCTGTGTTGCATTTGCGTTTAACTTCTGCTATCAGTGGTTAGCATTATGCATCACAAGTGCATCACAGTGCACAGTGTGAGTGAAAATGTGTTTAGAGTTTTGCAGAGTTTTGTGTAATTACATGAAAATTGCTCATGGTTTTGCAAAAAGAGTGACTGATTCGCTAAATGTGTTCAGGCCACTGAGCATTTCATATTCATTTTGGAATTTAAGTCTTTCAGATTGTTTCAGAACTGAAATTGTGATCTGTATCTAGACAGATTATCCAGTTAACAAACGATAGATCTTGCTTTTTTTTGTGTTTACCTGCCATTTTTACATTCTCGTTATTGTAATTGAGATTGGATCTCTGTTCTCAAGAGCAAAACCTGCTCGTGAGTAATTTAAGGTTTAGGGAAATCAGCAGTGGGTGTCAAAGATTAGAGTTTGGGCTTAACCTGAGAACACAACAGGCTGCACTACCTCTGGAAATGGTCAGGCAGATCTGATTTACACTTCGTATTTACTTGGAATAAAATGGCCAGTGTCCAGATTCAGATTGCATATTTAAGTCATTGAGGTTAAGTTGAATCTCTCAGTACAGATTCAAGTGTCACTCCTGTCTGCCTCTTTTCTCTCTCTCATTTGTTCATGCCTGCTGCCCTCCATCCTTTTCCTTTCTGTCTCTCCATTCATCCGTGCCCTTCTCCCATATTTTTCTCAATCTGTGCTCATCCCTCTATTCACCTCTTTCCCTCCGCTCACCAGCCTGTAAGCCCACTTTCTGTCCTCGGCTTCTCCACTTGATAACAAGCAGGGTAGTGCAATGCCACGCTTCACTGGCTCTCCTCCCTGCTGCACACAAAGAATGTGAATGGTGTACAGAGAGAAACAGGGGGCACACACGCACAGAAACACCCACACACACACACACACACACACACACACAGACTTATGTACGCTAGTGGAAAATGTTTGATTTATCCATTTTCACCATGAGTCATCAACCTGGTAACAGGCTAGCACCGGCTATGAAGAAATGAAATTTAAGGCTGTCGCTCACTAGCTAGCTTCACTTTCAATAGAAGTGCTGAAGCAGCAAGACATGGATATGAATAATGCCATAATTCATGAACCGAACATTAATTTTTCTGGGTCTAGGTCCCTGTGAAATGCTTTGCATAGATCAGGTGTTCTTTGTTGCTCTTGTGAAATTTTTTTAAAGATGGAAGAGAAATTTGTGGTGTTTCAACATTTAGTTGAAGCAAGAGGAATTGTCTAAAGTCTGTCTTTAATCTGTCTTTTCTCTATATATTGGATGGATATAAAGCCAGACAGAGAACTAATCAGTATGACAAACATCTCAGCAGTGGTAGGCTGAAAAATAATAAAATTCTCATGTAAAGAATTAATCCATCAAGTTATAGAAGTGAGGTGCTAAGGGGGCAGTAATTACCAAAATATGAAAAACACTGCAGGTTTCTTTGTGTCGTGTATTGTACAATTTCTTCCAAAGCTAAACATAAACAGCATGAAGGAAAACAATGAATGCTAACCAATATATAATCCTCTGCTGGTGGTGCTTCTTCCAGGATGCTTACACTCTGCACAGGGCAAATTGTGTCCTGGTGCCACAAAAACAGATTATTGGCCAGTGGGGGCAGTGAAGGCTGAATATTAGTTGTATCCTCTCATGGCAGTCTCACCTGTCTGTAAAGTGATGTTTCTCAAAGAAATGTGCCGGGTCTGTGCAAATGGTACTTTCTATAAGTTAGATACAAAAAGATAAAGACCATTCAATTTTTTTGTTTAGTTTTAAATTAGACCACTAGTTACTGCAGATACCCAAAGAAAGATTTAGAGCATGCCAGAGGAGAAAGTGATAAAATAAAAAGAAATGTAAATATTTGATTTGACAATGTTTGTTTTATTTTTTAAGAGAACTAACAATAGTCTTATAGCAACAGTTGTCCCAAAATTGTCCCACAACAACATTACTCTGTTTTGAAGAAGAGATCAGAAGGCATTACAGTTGACTGATAAAAAAACATTATTTCATCACTAAATATTCTGCTGCATTCAAAAGGTAACAGTGATAAAAACAGCCTTCGAAAAAAATTACATCAGATTAATGTGACCTTACTCGTAATTTATGACCACATGTTAACAGTTTCACACTCGTTGGGGCCTAAGGTTAGGGAGCTTGAGTTTGCATGTTAAAAATTATGTGCTGTATTGATGTAATAAAGAATAACAAAAATGTTTATTTCAGTGTGGACCAATCACATCATCATCTGTAGATGCCTTTGGCAAGATGGTGGAGCAGGCATTCAGCTGCCCAGCCAGTTCATAACCACATGACAGCAAGCATCTGCTCTCCTGAAATGATGTTGAGCTGACTCTGATTCTTTAACCACCCTATGGAATTAGAGCATTAGGATTCCCTCACAGGGATCAAAACAATGTCAGTGGGCATAAACAAACAGCAGCAACACAGAAAAGGCTAAAGCAGATGTGGTGAATGCACAATAAGGAAAAGAGTATGTTGCATTTTTAGTGATGCTGGTGACATGCAGGGTTGACAATGACTGTCTGTCAGAACATCTCAACAGCTACTGGAGTGAATTTTAGGAAACTGTGGTCAACATGTTAAGCATTCTGATGTTAGTACCTGTCAAAGAACAGCTGTGCTTATGAACATCCTTAGAGACCTATTAGAGAGGATGGAGACACTCAATCTTGTCATGTGACATGAAGGTCGACAGCATACCAATTTTTTGAGATGAATGTCTTCCTTGAGAAATGCTTGGTTAGAGACAGGGAAGGACGGACAGAGTAAGTGAGCAGGGTAAGATGATGAAGACTATGGGCTATGAAAGACTAAGCTATGAGAGAAAGAGAGGCAAAAGCAATAATGCAGGCAAGAAAAATGTATGTAAGTGTGCAAGCAGAGGAGGGAGAGAACGAGGGAGAACAAAGCAAAGAGAATGAGTGAAGCGGTGATAAGAGGATGAGGCGAGAGGAGGAGGAGGCTCCTCTGGGGTGTAATTAAAACTCTGTTTCCTGTTCGCTACTGACCACTAGGACTTTAGTGAGTCAAGGGGAGAGATATACAAGAGAAGATGCAATGAGAAGAGAGAGAGAACACAATGGAAAGAGTCCCTTGGCAAGAGACATGGTAAAAAAAGGTAAACAAAAAAAAAAGAGAGCAGACCCAAGAACAAGGGTGGAAAATGAGAATAAGAGAGTAATTTGGGAACGTGTTTAAAAAAATATAAGCATAGGAAATCACAGGGAGAGCATAAAAGGACAAGGGGGTGTGAGATCTGGTCCAGTGGTGGGCAGCCTGTCAGGGGCACTGGGACATTTCCCTGTTGATCCACTGAAGCATCATTCCAGTTGCTGCGTTCATCATCAGTGCAGCTCGATGCCCCTCCAACCTTTTTCACGGTGCCAACAGACGGGAAAACTGTTGCAGTCCATGTTCCACACTTGAGTCAGTGGGATGGCTGTGACTGAACACTGTCTGTGAGGGCTTTGGAGTATAGCTACAGACACCCAGTGTGAGGTCTGAGGCAGTCTGAAAGCTGTCTGTCAGTAAAGCAGCGCCTGTGCTTTTCTTCTTTTCATTTTATTTTCATCTGTGAAAACATCATTTCACAGAGGTAAGTGGAATCCAGAGTAAGCGCCCACTCTCAGTGCACATGTGTTGGAGAGGAGGGGAAACTTTTCTTTTACTGACAAGTCCCTGGATCTGGCTTCGCCACTGGTCCATTCAAGTGTGGTCTTAACGCTGTCTTTGTGCTTGCAGTCGCTGTCCATCTGGAACTGGCCATTGCATCTTTGAATGAGTCAGCATCGATAAAAAAGCATCTTGTGTTCAGCCAGAAGGTGACTTACTTCAGCAGCAGCCTTATATTGAGCAGCAGGTGTTGCGAAAAAGCGATCGTGAGGCCTTCAACTCTGATTTCAGCTTGTCAACCTTCCTAGCGGGGATTGCGCTCTTTGGTGTATATTTCTGGTGCGTGTTGTTGTGGTGCTGCTCCAGATTTCTTCTTTCAGACAGTGTTCGAGTGTGGTGGCAAATTTACGCTTGTCTTTCACCATGGCCCAAAAGAAACCTCTCCTCCCACTCTGGAGTCGGTGGTTGACAACCATGGCTGCAGAGACTATACATCATAAGAAAACTGATAATCTTGACTTTTAATTGACCAGTATTCTCCTAGTTATAGGACAGGTTAAAAGGGCAAGAGACAGACGAGAGTGACAGGAGTTTTTCTTCCATTAGCACCAGCTGTTATGAGGCTCTGTGACAGCTGAGACGTTATGTTTCACTTTCATCACTATTTGACTCTTTCCATCTGTAATCTATAAACTGGCTCTGCAGAGTATCGGCACCGAGATGGGGACACGTTTGTTGCTATAGGGAAGGGAAAGTCTGAGAGGAAGAAGGGTTTAAAACGTTTGTGTCAGCGTTTGAAAAGACAGAGGCACCGGGGGAAGAGCCGTAGCTAATATGTTCATTGGTTGAGATTGGTTCTGATAAATATTTGACTCTTTATAATTTTTTGATTAGTAAGCCTTTCATGTGGTGGTGATAAAGTAGGGGCTTTGTACTTCGGCAGTTGAGGAACAAGTTGCTTTTATCTATCCATAGGGATTAAGAGGAGGATTTTGATCTATTTTTTCAACAGGGTATAACACAGGTTGAGAAAAAAGGCATCTTTGTAACACTTCATTCATATTTTTCAGTTAGTTATATTACAGAAAAAAACACTTAGATATTCAGAAGCTTGACTTTTCACTTTAAAAGTTCTGGAAATAAGATTTTAAACAATAATTTAACACTAAACAACTACTTTCTATGTAAAGATGTTGTGGAGCAATGGTGTCCCGAGCATTGACCTGCGTGTGCTGTAATCTGAGTGTCTCTGCTTTGAGTTTGAATCCTTCCTGTTGAACTGTCGGCCTTCCCCATGCTCTGCCCAAATGTAAGCTCCAGAAATTCCTCCACTGAAGAAACAATTTCTTCATCCCAACCTTTAAGTGCTGAGGTTTTATTTAAAGAAATACAGGATTTTGACATCAAGATTTTGAAAGGCAGTGGCTTTAAAGTGGTTAGTGATAAAGGCCTACTGTAAACGAGAATCACTTACTCTGATGCACCATCACTATCACCATTGCACCGTTACACTGGATGCACTGGACGAACATCACTATTACTGTTATTACACAAGCGATCCTCAACTCCTAAAGGCAGATTTTCAGCAGCAAAAACTTAAAACTTCAGCACTATCTACCAATGGCTGAACGGTATTTGAGCCAGTTGTCCCCATGGCCAGTCAGCCTGAGGTAGTGGCCTCTGGTCTCATCGGTCTTTGTCTAAAGCATTTTTAACCCTCTTTTAAAACTGCATGTTTGAGAAGATAGCGGAGGAAAGATGCTCTGAACGTGCTTGTGTGCACGAACGTGCTCGTGTGCACGAGCACATTTAGAGCATCTTTCCTCCGCTAGCTTCTCAAACACTCTGAATAGGAACATGATGTAACTTTGTGCTTGATTCAAAGTAGTGCATGTCTGCTAAATAGCGGGTGAGAGTACAAACGAGATTTGGCACTATTGCAACTATTGTCTCATTTGTTTGGTTTCCACGCAGTTTTAAAAGAGGGTTAAAAATGCTTCATACAAAGACAGATGAGACCAGAGGCCACCACCTCAGGCTGACTGGCCATGGGGACAACTGGCTCAAATACTGTTCAGCCATTGGTGAAGAAGTTTTGAGTTTTGAAGTTTTAAGTTTTTGCTGCCTCATTTATCCAACTGCAGCTAAAGTCCAAGTCTGAATTTCCAAATTGAAACCAATATTTATTTTACCAAGACATAGAGCCCTATGAGCTGCTAAAGGACTCCAGGTGACTCAGAACTGGTTTTCTTCTCCTCCATGTGTAAGTAACCTGACGCTACATAATGTTACATGTACATATATACATATTATCTCAAAACCTTCCCTTGTCTTGGATTGTTTTAGTTCATGCAGCTTACAGAGATTTGCTTCCTCTGTATGTAGCTTGTGATGCAGAAATCTAGGCCTGTTTAATACTTTTATTTCAGCTGGTTTCAAATATAAGTCAATACGTATAGTCTCAGTGGGGCAGGGGGAATGGTCTCTGAAGGAATATGGAACATGGAGATTTGCAAAACAGCAAAGCCTTTCAAACTGGCATACCCTTGAAAGAACTTCTCTTGGGATTTGCTGCATCCCACAGGATACAGAAGTAGGGCCTAAAGAACATCTACGCTCTAACATGCAACCCCGATCCTGTTACATTTGACATGTACGACACATTAAACTGAGAAAAATGTATTTGCTTTATCTGGTATTTGGCCAAATGGAGATGTGAATCAAGATGTGTATTACTATAAACTATTATCAACTTAATATTCCAACTTTGATTCAGTGTCATCAAAGAAAAACTGAACCTGATATTATGTCTGATTGTGGAGCACTTTCAGTCAAACCCCTGAGACCATAACTGATGATGACACTTCAGCTCCACTTCAGCAAGATGAATTGAAGCATGAAGATGGTTTGAAAAAGTCACCGTAATTGACGCTGGCAGTCGTAGGCTGACTGTGTGTTGGGTGCTGTCTGCCTTTCGAAAGGAGGTTTGGTGCTGTGAGCGCTTGGTTGGATCCACTCGCCGCTGATTCTGAGCTCCCTCGGGTGCTGTGGTGAGTCAGGTTTCCTGTCGCAATGCATTCGCTACAACACAGACATGCTCTGGGGAGTCCATGACTGATCCCTTTGCCCTGCAGTACGTAGTTTGTATGTGTACGTGTTTGTGTGTGTGTGTGTGTCTTGGGGTGGGTAAAAGTGTACTCATTCCATGTAAAACTACAGACAACAAAACAGACTTTAGAGCTTCTTGCTGATGACAAATATCTTGACCCAGCAAAATATCAAATATCTTGACCCAGCAGTGCAAAATGTACACAACGTGTGTCTTTGGGAAAACAACGTAATTGTAGTTTTTAAATCTGTTAAACAGTAAAAAGTAAAAAGCAGTAAAAAGTAAAAAGCAGTAAAAAGCAGTAAAAAAGCAGTAAAAAGCCTGAATATGTAAAAAGCCTGAATATGTTAAACGCCTCATTATCAGTCTATTCACATTAGCAACGACTACAATCAAGTGCTATTTGCTGCATGTGGGATAATAACCAGTCTACATGCTGGTCTTTGTGGGTTTGTTGTGTTATGTGTGTGTGAGTGTGCTTTGTTGTAAGTTTAAAATACACACAACAGTGTAACAGTAGTGGGAGAATTTCAAAAGAAATATTCCTATAGTGCGCTTGATTTGTCATACGGCTCTGACTGTGACTCCATTTGTCCCTTACGTCTCCCTTGTGTCTTGACCTCCTTTGTGTGTGTGTGTGTGTGTGTTTGTGTACATCACAGATGACACACAAACTGGCACTACTGTCTGCTTATATCCAATCTTACTGTGATAACAATAGCAAAACATACAGTGTCAGTTTTATACAGAAGACAGATGATTCGGACATCTCTCCCTGAACGTTATAAACACATTAAATCAGATTTTTTCCTACCAAACCAAAATTGTTGCCGTGGGTTGATAAGCATTTTTTTTTTACATCCTGCAACAGTGGAGCTAGTGTTGTTTTGATGTTGTGTGTGTGGCATCGCTCTCCCTCTCTGGCTCCTGCCTTACTTTCACACCTGGGAAAAACACAGTTTTTACCCATTCATTGCCAGATTGTGCCATCAACCTCCACTCATATGGCCGCTCTGGTGTCCAGTGTACCTGAGTTATTTCCTGCGTTTCCTTGTGCCTGTACTAAATGTGTTCTCCTCTGTTCAGCGTTCAGGACTCCCTGTGCTCTTTTCTCTTTTGTGTCTCCTTGTCTGCCCACGCCACTTCCACTTGCCAGCTGGCTTCCTCGCTCACCTGCCTTCCCCCTGCCTCAGCCTGCCTCTCATTTCCAACAACATAAGTATTCCCCTCAATCCTTCAATAAACCCATATTTTCCTGACCACCTTGATGTATGTGGCTGGATTTGGGCCCAGAAACAATCTGGCCCGACTACAGAGATTGTCAAATTAATTGAATGCTCCATTGTATTATAATTCATATAATAATTAATTATAACTCAACTGTTTGGGAAACTTCAACCAACAGAACCTCAAGCGCTTGAGGATCCTCCTCAGATGTATTTTAAACTGTGAAAAAAAAAATTCTACTTTGATAAATATTTTGTTTAACATGGTTTCCCACTTTAAAAGTGTCAAAAAAAAAATCAAGTTCAGGGGCTGTAAACACATCTGCTGTTATTTCCTCATTGAGGAATCAGGCCTTGTGCTACATTGACAGGTGAAATAGCAGAGTACTGATAGAGAGGAAATGAGGCTCAGCTACATGTTTGAGCCTCAGTGTGACCTCGACTCAACAGTTTTTGAGACTTTTATTGTGAACAAAATCCATGACTAGAATATGTATGAGAATGGTAAGTGTGGTTCATTGGTTATGTTGTTTGTTAGCTTCTACCTGGTAGTGGCTGACACAGTGTCAGTAGCTGTGCTCATGCAAACATTTGCTCACTGTGCTGACAAGGCTTCAGGTTTATTTTTACCTCCCCTTGTCCCTGAACATTGACAGGATTGGTTCCTTAATTTTGTTATGAATGAAATCCATCTGAATCCGTTTTTTGTAAGACTGTTATTGTTCACTGCTGTTCCAAGGTGAATATGTGCAGCGCTGTCGTTGACTGCTTATTTTGCCATTTTTCATGTCACGATTTGCGTTATATAAAACACATCATATGGACATGATGACAAAGTTGAGAACTTGGTTTTTATTATTTATCTTTTAGAATATTCTGTCTCTGTAAAGTGTTGAGCAGCGATACACTTTGAATGTATAAATGAAGAGTGTTCCCACCAATATACATAACAAGGAAGTGTGTAATTCTGGACACACAAGTCATATCCATAAGACATGACATATGATGTTATATGAAAGCACAATGGGTTTGTGCACTGCATACTCCTCATATGAGTCTTCATATATCTCTCAGCATTTTTCAGCCCTCTACCAAACCCCAGAGCAGCCCCCCTGTGACTCCTCATTTTTCTTCTTCATATGGTGCTGGCTGACTTCTGTTCAATGACAGAAGACCTTCTGAGCAGACTTACCCAGTAATAACTCCCCATGTGCTGTAGCCTGGTAAAGCAGTGATACTAAATGTAACATTTGCACTGATACAACATCCAGGAACTAACCTGTGTTCATGCTTATCCAAGTAGATAATACATACACTTATAAGACCTCTAATGATATCCTCTTTGGATAAATATACATTTTTTATATCAGTTAGTTTTACTTTATTTTTAATTGGCAAAAAATTGTGATTGCTGAAAGCCTGATTTTCCTTTTACACGGGAAATATAGATTTTTTTCAAAAATTCTCTTTAATACTCTTGTCTGTCAGGACAGTCTCTTGTTGTACTGTTGTATTCTCACACTGTCTATTGATTAATTGAATATGTACTTGGTTCAGTTGTCTGCATTCTTCCACTTAATGAAGCAGAGTACTCTGATATAGACTGGTTTTGAAAAATGCCGTCAGCGTGCCTCTGAGTAAATGCACTGCTCCCTGACAGGAGTTAATTAATTTTGCATGACAGAAATACATCATCGAACTGTAGATGATGCACTTGTTAGAATTATACTACAGTTAGTCTTATGATGCATAGCTGAGCTTCACTGGATATTGTTTTAACTCACCATTGTTCTTCCTTGAAAGTCGAGCCTTTGAATGTCATTGTTCTCCATTCGGCATTGTTCATATCTGTGATTTAGCTCAATTTGCCCTTTTATGTGGTCGGCCTTGAATGTTGTTTTCATACTTACTATCATTTACTGCAGCATTGCATACAAAGGCAGTTTTTTTCCTCTTAGTTGGAAAAAATGGGTTTCATATGCCACTTTTACATCCTCATCTTCATTCTCTTTTCGAGCTAGTATCTGTCATCCTGGTGACAGTTTGGGTTCCAGGAGTCTGTTGTCAGCTCCTCCTGTCATATGCAATATAACAATAGCAACGAACATCTGGTCTGGTCGAGCAGTCAGGAATACTGCAATATAATAATTTGAGAATCAAACCTGATGTTTCTGGCAGTGAAACCTGTGCTATTCCCATGGCTCTGCCTGGTATTTTGTGCTCCAGTCAACTCCATGTAATAGTCAGGACATTTTTCACTTTTAAACCCAGTGGATTACTATGAGTGAAAATAAGAAGTTTGCGTCAGTGAGTTGGCAATGCCGCAAGTAAGTTGCTGTTTCAGCCAGTCCATGACATTTGCTCTGAATAAATTAAGCATTCTGTGTATAACTGTCTAAATTTGTTCTGTCTGTCTAAAATGTCACAGTGTTGTCTAATACACTGGTAGAAGATGTATGTGGTGACAATTAAGTCTGTGGTGAAATGCTGTGAATTCAACTTTTTCCTCATGTAACTCTGTGTGCTTGCTTTTATTTTCACCTAGTAGTATAGACTATTTCCGGATGAAAGGGGTTTCACTTCTCAAACCCTATATTCATGACCATATAATCCTTCCATGCTCTCCAACCTCCGGTCTCTTCATAAGCCTGCAGAGAGACCACTTAGATTGTCTCTGAAGAAATGCTTATCTGAAGATAAGTGAGGGGACCATAGAGGTGGGAGCGATAAGAGCGAGGAAGGAATTACACAGTTCACTTTCAACAGTCAGGCAACCTCCATGTCCCTTTAATGTCTCATCCATCTCCTCAAATCCTAGCTTAGGTTTCCTAGTCTTTATCTTGATGCTCTAGCCCTCTACCTTAAATCAGCGTATTGATCCGAGTCATCGGGGCAATACTAAGCGAAAACAGGACAAACGATATGCATTCTTTTGTTGTTAAAACGCATGGTAGACTGCCTTTGGTCGTTGTTGGTTGTTATATCATCATTATCGTTATTCCAAATCTTTGTACATAAACCTACATTTAGACCTGATTTTACAGGGCAAGGCTAGGTCATGCAGTTATTCCCGGAGCATCTCAATGTTTTTAGACCAAATTGTCCATGACAGCACTTTTTGTGAACTGCGTGTTCCTTCATTGGTATCATCTTTCACCTCCCTACGAATGCATGATAAAAAGTTACCTCAGGTTATCAGCCCAATGCAAATTAAAATCCACAGTGATTTTAATGCATGAAAGGAAAATTCCTCGCCTTTGACTCGTTGACCTAATTAGTGTCCCTTCACAAAAGGTGGGCATATAATGAGGTGTGAATCATGTCAGAAGTGTTGTTCAGAAGATATTGCTTTTAATGTGCTTCAGCTTGTCTCACATGCAAATCTATAGTAGCCTATTGCATATCCTATCCTGAAGTATATTATATTTGCTGATGTCAGATAGCAGTAGATCAATGTATAGTTCAGGCAGAAAATGCCACCTGTGCAGTTTTATAGTCATGATATTGAGAAATTAATTTAGTCACAATCACAAGAAAATAGAAGTTGCAGTCGTGAAAACAGGAGCATGATTGACTCATTTATTAACAATAATGTCACTTTCAACGATGCACATGTTATCAGAGTACTGCCTAATGCTGATAACGCCTGCACCCTATGGGATATTGGTATGCGTTTTAATGAATTTGATTGCTTTGTACTATATTGGATTCTGCCATATGGCAAAGCGTGTGCAGGTTTCTTTCAGATTTTGTATTATTTAACCAAAATGACATATGAAACAACACTTCAAACGTCGAGCACTCCTCGCTTCATTGTGTTTCAAGTGGAATTCAGACATCTGACAATATAGATAAACATTTTACATTACATTTGCATTGTAGTTATTGTGCACCCCTTGACTTCTTACTCCAGTGTGTCTTTCAGATATCAACCACTTCTCCAGCAAGAGAACAAAGAGACAAATATTTGTGGATGTGTGTGTGAATGCGCACCCGTGAGTGTGCACGTGCCTCCGTCTAATTACAGTGCAAAGGAGTTGAAACCTTTACAATGCCCCTTCAACAGTGTAAATTATCATAATCATGTTTTTCTGAGTAGTCTGACTTTTTCCTCCCCTCCATTCTGCCCTCCCTTTTATCCTCTTGCTCACTCCCTTTCCTTCTCTTCCTCTATTAGTGTTTTTGCAGCAGAGAGGTAATTACAGTCTGCACGCACACATACACACACTGGAGGCCTCGAATGGAGAAATAGAACGCATTAAATATTTATATGGGCACTTTGAGAGGTTATTCCTCCCTGAAATTTTAATGTCTCTGCCCTGGTAGAACCTTGAGAACATATATACGTACAGCCTTAGGCCTGAACTGGGTGAAAGGTGCTTTATGAATGTGGAACATTTTGTCATCTCATCTGCCACTGGGCGGCCTAAATGTCACCATAACCATTGTTAGTAGCAACAATCATGTATAGCAATGCTAGTGAGGATCTCAAAGCCAAATTGTCCAAGCAAGTCTTTCAACATTAAATTCTATTGGTAAATTGAACTGATTTCATGAACTAAAATAACATTAACTCTGTATTCAATTAACACAAAAGATTCAAGTATGAGGAAAGAAAGAATTTGTCTGTCTTGAATAATTAGAGGGATATTTGTATTTTTGAAACCCCTGGAAGTAACTTATGAAACACTGTAATTATTATTATTAATTGATTATTCTTGCTGAGTGTGAAATGAACTATTAGGAAAACATAATCATGAAAAATGTGAACAAATGAGAAATAAATACCATTCACATAAAAACTTAATGTCTCCCATTCATTAATACATTTTTCAATGAATTCAATTCCACTTTGATTGGTGTTTTTCCGAGTAATCTTTTCTGTTTGTAAATAAAACTGTTTTTTAACAATACATTTCAAAACAATATTTAAGAAACCAACAAACAAACCAAAAAACAGTCACAAATAGTGAAATCTCTGTTTGGATTATTTTTTGTGATTCTGAAAGGGCGTGAAAGAGCATATATCTCTTTAGTAAATACCTTCACGACCAGCTAAGAGGACAACAAGGTCTGCGGCCAGGACAGCTTATCAGCTGGGGTCCATAGCGTGATGAGCTCCAAGTGGAGCATGACAGGCCTGGCGGTGGGCTGATGGTGCACAGCCTTCTGGGAAGGTCAGTTCTCCATGCAGGGGGGGAAAGGTAAAGGTTAGTCATGATGCAACATGGGGACAGCAGTATTAGGACAGAGGTTTAAGCAGCTCATGTATTGTGAATTAAAAAAAAACAAACAAAAAAAACTTCATTTTGGATGAACCACATTTAATACTGCATATTGTCAAGCATGATTATTAATATGGACTTACACAAATAATTACCTATTGCACTACCTATGTACACATATACACATATTATGTACTTTCTGATTAAAGTTTTTCAACAATGACGTGTCAGAGAATGAATACTCAACAAAAATTTTAATCATCCTGTTTAGACAACATTTGCATTAATATGAGTGATGTTTCACAGGCAGATCATAGCTAGGTGTCACATGAACTGATTTGCTATAGTGAGCAAGGGGTTCAAAGCTTAGAAATGGCCATATTGATTTCCCACCAACTTTGTTTCCAATTGTCTTAAAATTGGTTTTTATAAAATGTCCTATAACCTATGATCTATGTGGAGAATATGAGTCAAAGAAAGACAGAAAGACAGATACAACTTATTATTTTCAAATGTGTCTGTGTTAATGTGAACACAGTTGTTACAGCAAAACAGGCAGGCAGGTGATTGAGAGTGTGGCACACATACACACACACATGCACACACACACACACACACACACACACACACACACACACACACACACACACACACACACACACACACACACATATTTATATATCCATTCACATAATACCCACACTTCCTACAATTCTTAGCATGTCATTAAATTCAACTTTCAGCATAGCCACCATATACTGCAGTTATACAGATCCTTGGTCTGTTATATGCATTATGTATTCCACAGCAGCATAAAATTATTCAAGTAGCTTAAATAACTGAACTCAACCATCCACAGCCAATTTTGCCATGATTCGGGCAAGATGGGAAACCCAATTTGTGTCCTATGGCCACATAAAAAAATGTCTATTTCACTGATCCGTATACATGAAACAATGCTGGCAAACAGACACAGCATACATTGATTTTCATATCATAGTTGATGAAAATACCCCCCAGTATGTACATGAACATATGCAGGTAAACACAGCACAGCACAGCACGTGTACACAGAGGCACACACTCACACAAGCACACATAAACATACACAGACTATGTAGTTGATTAACCAAAGCCTTTACCACAGCTTCCACAGAACAATAACCCATGTGGGATTAATGGTACCAGAAAGGTGACCCAGCACAAAATGAGACTGAAGGATGTGGCAGCAGTTGTCCTTCACATAAAAAAATGCATGAAAAAAATGACGGAAAAAATTAAAAAGACAATCTAATAAAAGGAAAATAAGAAACGAATAATCATTCCCAGTTGACATGCTGACCATTGTCATGTAGATAAAGGAAAACACCTTTTTTTCTTTTTGAATGTTTTTTTTTTTTTTTTTGTGAAAGCCTGCTGAACAACCATGAGTAGATGAGCTCAATAAGAGTCTATTAAGATAGATGATGATGAGAGATGAGAAAAGCAGGAGCAAAAAAATGACAACACAATGTGAACAACCTTAGTTGCTAAATTGGTCTTTGATTACAGCATTTAGGTAAAATACATTTTCAAACGCATTATCTGCTGACTTTGGCCACTAAAAAACAAATGCTTAGATAAAATAAACAATATTGTATTAATTTGGTCATCAAGTTTCCAATGACAATATGAAAAACACACATTTCCTATTAAAATTAAAACCACTGCAAATCCAACATTTAGAATTAAAAAACATTAGTAAATTTGGTGATGAACAATTGAATATTGAGTTGAAATTGGGTTAGAAAAAAACAACAACTTTCTTGTAAAATGAAATTTCACACTGATCTAAAATTGACAGAAATGGGCATTTAGATATGGGCCTCGCAAATTTACTGAATCTTTAACTGGTAGATTACATGAAATTAACTGAAAAAGAAACATGAAGGTCTGATCAGCTGCTAGGTTTTACCATAAAACATCTAAAGAAAATCAGTACTCTTTGCTGCTAACTTTGGGCATCTCAAAGTTAAAGTTAAGGTGAAGCTAAAGTCAGTTACATCAGGCATTAAATGTACACCGTCTCTCATCTGCGCAGACATCCTTCTCTCCCAGCTGACAGAAAAAGATCAACTACTTATGTTGTCTCTGTCCTTAATGAACCATTAGTCTGACATAACCAAACTTCATTCAGGGTATTCTGTCAATTGCATTTAAAATGGTTATTAGATTAGATAGATAACAATTACTTTTATCAGGAAACATCAAGAACAAACAAACTGTTAACAGAATATCAAACTTATTTACCTTTTTCAAATATAAAAAGCTAAAAACTGAAATTCTTCTGATGGCCAATTGAGGCTGGAGTCAGTCCCATAGACTGCCATGTAAAACTTTTTAGTAGATATAAACAAGTCATGTGCTAACTCTGATTTTCATGAAATGTATTGGCAGGAAAAAAACGAACATGTCCGTAGCAGTAGCTTCTGATTTATGGAAAACAGGGATAGCATGATGCTAACATAAATCCAGCATTTAGAGGAGCCCTTGCCTTGATTGTCTCATAGCAAGGGGCCCTTCCCCCAACTGGAATGCCCCATTGACTGGACCCTCCTTTTTGCAATGTACACCACTTCCTTGGGTCCAGCTACCCTCTAGCATGGCTTCTCATGTCATTGCTACTCTGACGACAGCCAGTTCTGCTTGTTATTCCCACCTGATGACCCAACTGTCTCATTACAGATCTCAGCCTGTCTCTGACATATCCGCATGAATGAAGGAAGCACCTGTACACCTTTGTGCCACCTTCAACTAAACCTCTCTAAGACTGAACTCCTAGTCATCCCAGCCAATCAGCCTCTTCACCTGGGAGTCATGTTCAGTGACTGATTATCCTTCTGACCACGTTGCATCTGTGTCTCGGTCATGTCATTGTACTCAACATCAAGCTTGCCTTGGTTATCTCTTGACTACGGCATTGCTCTTCTGGCAGGCCTTCCTTTGTGCACGGTGAAACCATTGCAGATGGTCCAGAATGCAGCAGCCTGTCTGGTTTTCAATCAGTCCAAAAGGGCATGTGTCGTTCCGCTACTCATCGACCTACGCTGGCTACCTACAGCCGCCAAAATCTAGTTCAAGTCACTAATGCTTGCCTTCAGAATGACTTCTGGGTCTCCACCCATCTACTTGAGCTCAGTCATAAAGCCCTATGATCCTTCTTGACTGCTGCATTCATCCAAGGTATGTTGTCTTGCGTTGGCATTCCCGCAAACAAGGCAATCGCATTCCAGCCGATTAGATTGAACATTAGCAATTGGCTTGATATGCTTGACAACTATGAAGGTAATTTAGGGTCAACTTTGAAAGAAAAAAAAACAAACTGATTATAAAAGAAACCCACAAGTGATAAAATTCAACTGTGAATGTAAAACTAAACTTTAAAACTAAAGTGTTTATAGCTACGCACTACGATAATGTTTGTCAGTGAATGAAACTTAGTTATTTTATATTACACACTGAGAACCAAGGGTACAGTGGTATAATGTGTGCCTGTTCTCCCCAGTCTACTTTTTAATTGCGCAGTAATTAAAAATCTATCTCTCCGTAATGTAACCTGTACAAGTACTTAAAAAATACTTAAAGAATGATTTATTTATCCTTTCCTCTAAAATGTCCAGTTGGTACTCTCTTGTTCCCCACAGTGTTGTTTTCTTCCACATTCAAATACCAGTAGGAATCATTAAGTATTTTATTGGTGCCTGATTCATATAAGTAAATTACACTTTGAATTGGGAGCTGTGTGATAAAGTGTTGTCTAAATTGCTTTGGTGTTGTTATTGTTGTTTGGTAGTGAATCACTATATTTATGTGTTTGAACAAGAAAAAGCTCAAAGGATCAAAAATGTTTCAGAGATCAACTCCTGTAAACACACACAAACACACACACACAAACACACACACACACACACATACACACAGATAGACAGACAGATGTTGGGGGATAGGTGTCCCAATCATCTTTACTTTGTGTAAAAAACTGCATGTTTGCATTGTGTTACTGTTATCGGAGTAAGCTTGGATATACTGTATGTCGAGAGCATCCACTATGTCATATTGCATATATGTTATGTATCTGCCACAAATGTGATATTTTACCTTTCAGTTGTCAGAAGCTAAGAGTCAGAAATAAGCCACTCTCTTTATCAAAAATAAATAGCTTTATGTGGGCTCACAATAATGCAGCACACAATAAGGTTTTCTTTAAATTTTGACGTGACCTATATGAATCATGTGATGGCTGAGGTTCAATGGGATGGGTGTCAATTTCTGTTGAAATAGTCATTTTTGTCAGTGTATGTATATGTGTGTATGTCATTAGATCAAATACGTGTAGCAAGTATGACAATATAGAAAATAACAAACCCAAAAGTTATTCAAGTGAGAAAAATATTGCAAATTAAAGTTACACTTAAGTGCCTCTATTTCTGAGCTAAGGTTAAATTTCACACGCGATATAACTGCTTGTATCTCGCTGATGATAAAAGACTCAATGCTCAAATCATTACTTCCTGCTCATGGTTGAAATCACTTTTAGTGTGTATGATATTATTATGGCATGACAATATGCCCAAGGGTCTGATGTGAATAGCTCTCAAGTGAACAGATGAACAGGAGTGGTGCAAGTATCCAGTGTTTTCTTAGGTCTGAGAGTCAGTATTGAGATTCCATTGTATATTTAAGGGTCTCACAGGTGCAATTACGTGCTTGCCTTTGCTAATAGTCTCTGTGTGCATAGCTGTGACAAGAACAGCTGCTACTGGCTAAACATACACAAGGTTTCGAGTAAAGCTCCTGGGTACATGGATGCCTGTTGTTGATTACTTAGGGCCTGGTGTTCATAAGCCTTGGTTGTTTAGAGGCTGAGCTGAGGTCTGACATCGCTATGCTTGAGTTACCAGCTCTGAGTCCCTGATATATGTTTGTCTATGTGTGTTTTTATGTGCTTGCTGATGTTCTGTGGGCGAGTGTGTTGGCATTGACAGAGTGCGACTGCAGTTTTTTTGGCCTCACAATCTGATAGATCACTGCAGGACAATAATGCCACTGAAACTGGGGGGTGAACAGGTCTCCAACCACACGCACACAGACACCCACGCATAGCTTGTTGAATCATACTCCCTATACACATCCTCTTTCACATACATAAACAAACACATACATACAAACATCCTTCAGGGAGTTCAATAAATGTTATTTCTGAAAACTAGGCTGCTGTTGAGGTCAAATGGGTCAATGTTTGTATTCCCTCAAAACATAACTGCAAGTGTTAACAGTGGTGGTTGTCATATTTACAGTACCATATTAAATAAGTTCTCTCATCACAGCTGTAAAAAATTCAAATGCATAGACATGCTAAAATAATGCCTGGAGATGCAGTTTGCTCCATGAATTTCAAAAATACAGACTCGACTCCTCGACTCAGTCCTTGACTGTTGTTGCACTGTTTCCTCTTACCAGTGTTGTGCAACTATGGTATCGTTAAGACCAAGATAGATTGTGGTTATGACATGCAAGCAATGGCTGGTGTAATTTTATAGCTAAAGGCAACTAAAACACTTCATTCAGTCAGGATTGTGGTCCATCCACCACGCTGATTTCCACGCCCTTACTTTCTCAATCATTACATTGGTCTTGACCAATGGTATTGGATGCAATTTATGAGGTGTGTCTAATATGATCACAATTAACACGATATTGGGCAGGGCAGACCCACCAGTCAGTCTTCATGTCAGATTCATTTGGAAAATTAAAAGCTAGCAATAAGAAAGTAGAGGAAATAAATATGTAACAGTGACATTGATTAACAGAACCCACAATTGAGAGAACACTTAGGAGTAACATCAAAAGAAATGGGAACAAAGTCTTACCCTGAATTGAAGTAAGTACCAGTAACTTGTAACCAGTCTGCCAGTGCAGTGATTCACCATTTAAAAAGGCTCTGGTGAAAATCTGACACAGAAACGCATGTGGGCACACACATATATAGTCTATTCATTTCTAATTGTCTACTACCTTATTTTCTATACCATCTTATCTGTGTCCTTTCTTGCACAATCTGAATGAAAGTAAATGTTGCAAAGAACACACACATCACTCTTGAATAATCAACGGGGCTATGAGCAAATACGTCTAAAACACATTCAACATTCATTACATGCCATTTATATTTAAGCACAATGAATAAAACATCTGGCAGAATCCTGAATGCTCACTCTACATTAAAAATGCAGAGGACCCTTCCAACAGGTTTTTAATGAGCCTGACTGGTTGGATGAGCCATGTGAGTTAGTGTTGTTCATTTGTGCCATGCTGTTAGGGCACCTCAGATCTATTTCATGACATATTTGGATTCAAACACTGGCTCCGCTGCACAATTAATATGTTTGCAGCACTGCTGTCAACATGGCAGGATTCAACCGTGGTTTATGTAATCAAAATAAAAATACATTTTATTACCTTCAAGATGGTGTAGAACTGTGTCATCAAAGCTGCTAGCCTTGCTCATTGTAATTGAACGACATAATGCAGCTGTTTCTGTCTTTGCAAACCCTAATTATTTAAAGGATCTGCCATTACTATGTATCCTGTACTAGACATTCAGGCTTAAACATATTATACGGTAAAATTACTTTGACGGTTATTTATTGAGAAATGTGTACATATGAGATTGCTTGTATTGAAATACAGTGGCCATTTTCATAAATAACTGTTCACCCGGCTTGCCAATTTACCGTGGAAGTTTACACATCTGTATAAAATGAGAGAATTTGTAATGTTAGGTCACATGAGGGAGAATGGCTGAGCAAGGGCAAGTACGAGTAAAAACAAATCCCAGTCAGTTAGCGCAGACACCGGTGAATTCACATGCATACTATAGCTGCTCTACTTAGGCTCTGCTGTGCTAACATCTGTAACAGTAAGTGACATTAGTAACACGCTAATGTTAAGCAAGTATAATGTTTGCCATGTTCATCATCTTAGTTTAGCATGATAGCATGCGGAAATTGAGCATTGAACACATACTAGAGAGGAAGTTGGTGGCATTTTGACCTGATGGCATGAGATGAAACCACAAATGTGAACTTTTTGGTGTCACAGCAGGAAATAATGGCAATTTACCTAGCAGTTGTTGATGTTGGTGTTTTAGTATGAATGAAAATCAGCGAACCATTTGACTGGCAGCCCAACATTACCATCCCTGAAGCCATGCCACACACAATATAGCACTGCTAACAAAAAGTAGACTGCTGAAAGAAGTCCAGCATGTTTCCATTGGGCAGAGCTCAAGAGTAGGGGGGGATTGTTGAAAACGCTGTATACTGTCAAATGATCAAAACAGACAAACTGACTGACAGTGTGCTCAGCCGAACAGGAGGATACCATGAAAGGAGTCATGAACTGAAGAGAGATAAGAAAGGATTAACAGTCGGGTTGGTTTAAAAAAGTGAAAGAGGGTGGAAGGGCGGGATGAACAGACATTCAAATGAGCGTTAATAGTTTTATAACTGCGCAGGGTGATTTCTGACATGCTTTTAATGTGGGAGCTAGGACGGCACATAATATTCAGAGTAATTACATGGTGCCTGTAAGGCTTTTAAATCCTTACCAGCAGTAACTGACTGTGCTGTACAGAAAGAACATCACAGCCAGATAATGCTAATCTCACTGTACAGCAAAGCAAGAGTAGCTAGATTTGAAAAGTGTATTTATGTGTAGTTGTATTATTTGAAACCCGGCGAAGGTCAGCATAAATGAAGGTCTTTTATCCATCCCGATGTCCACTTTTTGGAAGAGGTTCAGATTTCTTTTTATCCTTTATTTCTTCAAAAAGATGGTGTAATGCCTTTTTTCAGTACTTATTTTGGAAACCAATATAATGTCACTCTCCTTACCCTCTAATATAACCCATAGGAGTGATTCATGGATCTGTGTCTCAGCAAAGAAAACTTTCATCTTCATGAATACGATGGTAAATACAGGTTGTGGAGCACTCATAGTTTGGTGAAGTTTAGGTTTAAGTTTAATTTGAGTTAAAATCAGTGCTTTGTCAAGGTTAGATCATTGTCATTTTTATGTTTACAATAATAACCGTGACAACAACGTGCAAGTCAGGTTGTGGAATGGTATCGGATAAAAGACACAATGGGAAACAAACAGTAATCTCCTGTGTCAACTTCCTGTGTTTTGTCAATCAATCATCCCCTCCTCACAATGCAGACATAGTAGCCCTATCACAGCATCAGTGGACTTTATCTTTTAGTCCGAGCATAATTATTATGGCCAACAGAGGTCACCAAACAATAAAACATAATATAATATATACTAATATACTCCTTGCACAGACCATTGATGGCTGCCTATCATTTTTAGGGGAGGATGGTCTCTTCGAAACAATGAAAAATGCTCTGATAGCTGATTGATGGCAATGACCATTTCCACAGGAAAATAAAGATAGAGTCTGCCTTATCATGGTGTTTGTAGTGTCTCCCTACATCCGGGACAGGTCGCCAGTCTCTTACAGGGGTGACATATAGAGACAAAGAGCCATTCAGGCTCACGAACACATTCATGGCATTTTAGAATCGCAAATTAACCTGATGTGTCTTTGAGGAGGCTTGAGTACCTGAAGTGAACCCACGCACAAACACAAACTTCTCGCTGTGAGGCAACAGTGCTAACCACTGTACCACTGTGCCGCCCTCAACTCTCCATGTAGACTCCAAATCAAGTGTCACTCCTAAAACCAGGGCTACGGTTTGGCAAATTGATTTTAAACCAACAGACAGTGTATGTGTGTAGCATGGAAACAGAGACTAGTGAAAACCCCTTCAATATTTATGATTATGTCACATGTTTTATTTTGTACTGTAATTCACTACGTGAGGATTCAAGGATTCACTACTTGAGGATCCATTACAATGAATGGTGGTGTGTTTCCCCTTTGGGTAAATATACCATATGTGAAACAAGCAACCAACTACAGTATCTGTCAGTAACTGTCAATAATGCCTCACCGTGACTGAGAAGCATAATGGAGCCTGTTTTTGACCAAGGAAGAAGTGATCAGTGGATCAGCTACTGATCCTAGATCATCAAAGGGTAGGATCTACTTTTTAGCACCTCTTCTGTATTCTTTCAAAACATTACTGTCAGTCTTCCACTGATAGAAAATGGACAGCATTCAAATCTCACCAAATGAAATGTCATATTCATCGGGGAAATATTTTGTGTACACGATCCTATTGGCTGATTTTATGTCATCATGCTCAGAAGACGCTGCTTGTTGCCACTAGCTAGTTTTTCATATACATGAATGACATTTACAGCTGTTTTTAAAGCCTTTGTAGTGGAGTTGGAGTTGGAGTTACCCATGGTCTCCTTTTTCTCAGTGACCTCTGAAGTAACTTGACTGAAACTCACTCCCCCTCTATTTGCATATATGGTACATCTCACACATCCATCAATGAGAGTTCAGGCAGCCTATATCTGCGAGGGCACCTCTAATTGTTGCTGGTTGCTGGCACTAAATTTGCCAGCAAGAACCCTGGTCCGGGCCCCGTCTCAAAGTCTGTGTTGCTTCTCAAAATGCAAATTCAAGGCAGTGAAAATATTCAACACAGTTTGAAGATTTTTCATTGCAACACATTTTCCCTCTAGAACTCTTTTTCAACTAAAAGACAATGATCGAATGCCTTAAAAATAAATAGCTAGTGTAGAGTTTACGCACTGTGTGTAATTTTAAGGACATACTACCACCATAAGCACTGAGCCAGTATTGTTGCATCATCATGCACTCAAGCATCACTGTCCATGCACAACCCTTCCTGTTGTTAGGTCTGAGGCAAACTGAGGCATTTTACAAATATAAAAGCACCAGGAAAGACAAAGCAATGTTCCTTTTTCCTTTGAGCAAAGTCTTAAAAGTCTGCAAATCACACAACCAATTCAATTTTGGTATTCTGTGTAAAACAAACAAACAAGAAAAAAAACAAAAACAAAAACAAAAAAACAACAGACAAAAGGAAATAGCTGTTATGGGTTTATTTAAAGGGTCACCTCTCAATTTGCAACTGAGGAAGCAACCATTTAAGACTGAAAATACAAAAAGGTTTCCGGAGAAGAGACAATGAATTATTGATAAGTCTGGTTTTTGAAAGATATTTTTTTCCTGGCTTTTTTTTGTAGATTTTTTGTGCATACTGTACACCTAATGTTTTGTCGACATGTGCAATGCATAAAACTTTCAAAGGCTGGGTGGTATTTGCAGAGAGCGGGTTTTGGCTCTTTGTGTAGCCATAGTTTGGGCTGTCATCTTCCTATAAGTAGAAACCAAGCTTTCACACAAGGATTCACTAGAGACCATATTGCGATCAACATGTCAACATCCTGATGTTCTGACCAAGAGTAGCTATTTAGTAGAAATTACTACACTATTACATAACATTGTATTATTAATACAATATTCCATGAGTACTCAATAGCCATGGGCTGGACTGCACCCATGTTTGAACTTGGCCTTTATGTAATGTACCTGTGTAGTTTCGTGAGTGCACCTTGCAAAATGTAGTAGGTGTCACTGGGACCACATATTGCCATGATGGCACACACACAGACTCACAAGAAAAACAATGCCAGCCCTGCTGCCACAGCTGGGAATGAATGTGACCCAAATAACCACTCTAGGTAACTCTTTCGACTCAAGCAGAGAAATCTTGCTTTCCACAGCTCATGATATCTCAAACGTTGAAGAGAGAGCAGTGGTATGCACATAAGTCAGTAATGAAACAACCCTATCAAATCTACATATCTTAGGAAACATACTGCACTTGTTTCTGTTTCCTCTGTCATTTCAAAGACCTGAAAAGTGTTGTTTAGTTTCTGTGGTAAGAGATTTGGAGCTGTATATCCACTGTAGCTGAATTAATTTAGTCATTCGTTTCTTTCATTTTCTTGCACCGAGTGCACCATTTGGATGTTAAGAATGGATAACTCTCCACTGGACTTAATTGGTCACAACAGTAGTTGTTGTTTAAAGGGGCTATTTGTGAGTTTTCTCTGCTGCTGAACATGGTTTCTTGTTGTGAGTGGGTGGTGGGGATGGTCACTTGTAAAAACAAGGTGACCAGATGTTTAAAATGAAAACCAGGAACAGAACCAGTTTGACAGTCAATATACAATTTTTATCGATGAAAATTGCACACTTTCCAACTGTTCTGGGAAATATGGTATAATCCTGTAACTGGAAAAGACATTTTCCATATTGCGTGGTTGTGAAGTCATCAGAGTACTTTATTTTAAAAGAAGCCTCGACATACGGAAAACTCACACGCTCATGCATGTGCTAAGATGCACATTTCCGTCATTATAATTTTGATTTTGATTTCAGTGTACTTGATCTTCTGAATCTTTCAAATTGTTTCCTGCATCAAGATCAAGGGTGTTACTGTCATTTCTGCACATAAGTGTGTGTGTCTGTGTGTGTGTGTGTGACTCCGGCAGAGAAAAACAAAGATATGCGAGGTCAAAGGGAGATTACAGTAAATCTCAGCTTGCTCAATAAAAGCTGTGGAGTTCCCACAAAATTTCAGAGGTTATCTCGATTCTCTTTTTTTCTGAATGGTGCTTTGATCATTTGGTCTTTCACATCTTTTATTTGCTTTGTGTCCGTCTCTTTTTCCACCTGTGCACAAACAAACAATCACGATACAGTAACACAATGAGAGATATAGGCGTGAAAGGGCACACACAGATAGCAGGCAGGATTAACTGTTAGTTTGAAATGCAGAATGGATAGACAAGGGTTAATCCAACTCCCTAATCCTCAGGCGATAAAGAGCTTAACATGGATGGTTCGGAGTTATGGATATTTAGAAATATGGGATATTTCTATAGCTGCCGAGTTTGGCTTACACAACTCTCAGCAGGGAGGTGGAGGCAACAAAGAAAAAGAGGAGGTTGGTGGGGGGAAGATCAGGGCCTGAGAGAGAAGGGAAAGTGGGAAAATGATGAAAAAAAAAACAGGAGGAAAAGATAAGGATGAATGATAAGGATGGTTTTTAGATTAGAAATAGAAATGTTTAATTAGAAAATATAAAACCAAGGGAGAGAGAGAAATAAGGAGGAAGATATAGAGGAAAAAGGTGATGAACGATGTTGTGTAGTCAGTCAGTCTTGAGACCACAGAAGGGATACCTTTGCATTTTGTGCAGACATATTTTATTGGGCTAGTAAATATGACCAAGTCATATTTACACCATTAATGGATTTCCACTTATATTTACAGTTCACCAAACACATCTCTCTCTCTCAAATCAGTCTTAATGATTTTATGTGATTTTTAGACCAGTTCTTACTAACTTAGTTCCACATTTAAATATTTTACCTAAAATGGATGAAAAACTTTGAAACAAACGTTGCTGATAGAAGCTGTTGTGACATTCATTTTGAATGATTTCACCTCCTTGAGGTTACAGAAGTGGGCCAGGAAGCCATCACTCTGACAGTCCTTGTTGAGACAGATAAACTTAACTTAAACTTAAAACTTAACTTAACTACCTCCTAGGGTAGAAGGGTAGAAAGCATAAGGGCAATTAAAAATTTTACCGATTTATAGCTGTGTAATTAAAACATTCTAATCGTAGATCTAGCATTACCACAGAAAACAACTTCTCTTTGAACAGGGCAAAGTCAGATGACTAAACTGCCTCTCATGACTAACAGTTTAATCCTCATGGAACAGGTCCCCCAGGAGCGATCTTCCACTACCCACCTTTCCATCCTGCGCTCCATTTTGGTGAGGCTGATGGCGGAGTACGAGTATGTTTGTCCAAAATAAATAAATACCTCTAGTCCTGTGCTCCCCCCCTGAAGTTCACAGACGCACATTGTTAAGACAATGACACCACGGTGGAACTTGGAGCATCTTACAGGGTGTGTACATGAATCTTCTTTCCAATGCCTACAGCAAAAAACTAAAAATGTCAAAACAAATGCCATGCACAAAAACACTGCATACAAAAAAATACACTTACAGTAGTTTAGATTGATTTTCTACAGTCAAAAGAGACAGCAATTTAGGTTTGTTGCTAAATTAACAAGCACATTTTGCACAGTGAATCATGGTGATAATAAATAATTACAGTAGCACAGTCTAGAGGTAAAGAATGAATGGACTAGTTTTCCAGCATCCTTTTTTGCAGCTTTCAAAATTTTGCTATGTTATACTGGTAGAAGACTGTTATAAAAACTATATTGGTAAAACATTGCTGGTCAGGCCTTTATGTCTTTAAGACTGGCTTCATAGATAAAAAGAGCTGGGTGTCATTTGTGTAGCAAAGGAAATTTGTGTATTGCTTCCTGATAATGTTGCCTTAAAGAAGCATATACAGAGTGACAAGTATGGGTCATATCACAGTGCCCTGAGGAAGAAGATAAACTGTCATGTGTATGGAAGAGCCACTATTACCGCATGCCAGAGCAACTAAGACTGTTACTGCTAACATGCAGACGACAAGACATTTTCCCATCGCGAGCACACCAGTTGCAGAAAATGATACTCACAACTTTCTTGCAATATTACCATAGCTTACATAGTACCATACCAAAATGTGATACCTGTATGTGAGTCATAAGTAACGGGTCAGGGTTAGCAAATGCAAACATTTGCAATGGGGACAAAACAACCAATAGGCTCCATGAAATGTTAATGTTACCCACGTGTTAAACAGAAAGAGATCAACCTCTGCATGCATCTTCGTGCCTTTCAACGCTCTAAGGGTCTCCCAATCTTGTCTGCAGTCCCAATCAATCCCATTTTAAACTCCACAAGGTCAGATCTTGACAGAAGCGTAGACTGTTCCTTCGCCTTCCCCTGGCAATCCTTAAATTAGCATTCTCCGCTAACATGTGCCCGATTTACTGTTTCTCATTCTTACTGCCCTTTTCTTCCCCATCTTCCCCACTTCTCAATTGCCCTGTCCCGTGCCAAAACTATGTAGGGACAGAGATTAATTTGCAGCACACACAAAGAATGGACAGCTAGGAAAACTAAATATTCAGTTAATTTAAGAAGAAGTGTATTAGATTAGAATCATCAACTCCCCCTTTAATGAATGGATGAACAATACGTGTGTCCTTATTTCAATTCTCAGCATCTCTTTAAAGTCTGTAAGCAGTGTGTAGTTTCACTGCTTTGGAATGTCTTTTTCACTATCTTATCCTTGTGTTTCCAGCCTTTGTACATCAAACCACATAATATCAGTTCCTCTGTTCTGTGTCCAATGTGTCCAACCAGCACTTTCAATGCTACCAGTAAAGCCCAGATGCCCAGCCCTCTTTGCCTTCAGGTTCAGAAAACTCCCTGGTTGTTCTTTGTCATCATACTCATAAAATTTGCATGTTCAGCAAAGCATTTGCTCACGCTAGACTTAAAACATCTGACTCTCTCTGGAACTGTGACTGAGGTGGACATGTTTGTCGTTTTCATGAGTCATCAACTTGTGACTTTTTTTTCCCCCTCTTTGAGTACCCATCTGTGCCTGTTTACCAGGGCCCTCAAAACACTGAGAGGTTTTAATGGAGAGTACAAGTGGCCTGTAGTGCAAGTGTATGTGTGAGTGGCGGTAAGGGAAATCCCACAGTCTCTTACAATAGACACTCCAGGTGCTCTACAGCGCAGCCCTTGGTGCACAAATAGCTGAATTACAGAACCAGTCGCACACATTTTAAATATTTGCTCATTGTGTTATGTCCCAGTATATCAAAGACACTTCACACGTGTGTTTTTTTTTTTTTTCATTTTTAATTACAAATTTATTGCAAATATAGAAATAGATCTTTTGTACAGAAATCGCAAAGGGAAAACATGTCAATATCAGCAACAAATAATTAAAGAAAGCAAGCAAAAAGCCAAGATTTGTTCCCATCATCCAAACCATTGATCTTTCCCTTTTGGTCTCTAAACGTGAACAAGTGCAGAGCTGAAACCAGAGGGGAGAGTCAAATTACATTTGAATAGAATACCACAATGGATCTTAATTTGATACACTGATGGCCCTTTTTCCTCTCAGCTTTTGAAACCCAAAGACCTCCTGATACGGTCCAGCCCCCTTTACACAAATGTTACATTCATGTCCAATTAGGAGCTAAAATCATATGGTGTTAATTTGAGAATTTACTGGCTATAGAGAACACACAGATGGTGGTTATACTTCTGCACTTCAGTAATTATACAGCCGTATTGCACTAAGCAAGAAATCCTATTATTTTTAAGGACTTTACTGTGGTATTTATACCCATTTTCAGCTGGTCTAGTATGTGAATTGCCTCTACTCAGTTTTTGCAAGGGCAAAGAATATGTCAAAGTGAAAAAGCTATGTCATTTAACAAAGCCACCGACACAAACTGCATATTATAAACTGCACATGGATGTGTGCCATAACAGGTTCAGTCAAGAAGTGAGAAGTCAAACAGCTGATTACTGACTGAGCAGTTTTCATGTCCTTAATTCTTTCTGAATAATAGTTTGATGTAGCCTCATAGTTCTGTGTCTGTTTAATAATGTTTCTGCACCATGTATTCTTGAATGCTTTTATTGCTGCAAGGCCAAAACACTGTTCGCTTTGAAACAAATCAATTCACAGACATTTAATTTCCTCACTGAATTCTTTCTGTAAACTGAGAGCAATTTTTGGAAGCTGCTAAGTTTTCAATCTCTGGCACTGACAAGGCCAATCATTTTGCCTTTTGGAGGATTGTGCGTTCAGAATAGTTATGGGTGGCCAGCCTCTGTTATCTGTGAGTGCAGAAAGCATCATCATTGATCAGAATGATGGGTCTCTGACACTGAACTGCATCTGCATAGAAAATTTCACTACTCTGGACTTGAGGTTAGGGAAATGGGAGCTCTGAGTGACAGATTAGCCTCTAGTGCCAATAAAGAGCAACTGCCTTTTCTGATTACGCTGCAATTTTACCCAATTAAAGCATAACTCTGCAGACTGGCTGCCTAATGTAGCATAGCCATGTTGACAAGCTGAGGAACAGGCTTAACCCAGAGGTTAATGCATTTCATTTTTTCTTTGTTATTGACACAGGGAAGTTTTGGCTACACCACGAAAAAGGCTACATATCTCAGTTAGGAAATATAGTATTATCACTGCAGAATGTAAACATGGCTGTAACATATTGATTGCTGTCATTGCATGGACACCAATGCAACAACGTATGTATCAGCAGGACCGCAGCAGGTGTTATTATAAATTATTGGTGAAACCTACCCATCTTAATGTATGTATTCAATTCTGCCTCCTTTAAAGACTCCACTCTGTCCATTGGACCCACTTATTCTTAATTTCATTGTCATTAAGGTTGTTTAACCCAATTAAAATCATCAAGTATTGTCATTTCTCCCTGTGGTCATATACATTCAGTTGAATTTCATTTCTCTTTCATTTTTCATGTTGTTAAGTGGAGTGGAATATGAATGTTAATCTTTTCACTATTTTCATGATTATAAGGAATTTAATTTTAGAAATAATGTATAATTTTACCCTCTGCAGTAGTGCAGCTATTTTCACTGAATCAAGTCATAGTCTATTCTGTGCACATAAAACGCTATTCAGCGGAATATACAATAAACTAGTGTATAATAAAAGACTGATTAATAGCTGTCTGGATATAAGGTGAATTCAATTAACTACCTTGGAGAGAAGACCAATAGGCTCTGAGAGCAGAGGACGAGGACTGAAAATCACTGATTTAGCTAACGACCAGTGGACTGAGGCTGACGGAGAAGCTGCTGATGCTGCATTGATTCACGATTCTAACTGATGGACTGGGGTTAGGTTAAGACCATTAGAAAATCCACAGTGTGTGTGTGTGCATCACTTCACCACACTCTCATATCTTATGTCTTCAACAGGAATAATTTGTATTTAATATAAAAATGTGTTCATAAAGGGAAGAAAATACAACCACAAACTGTGCCACACAAAGCCAAAAGAGACTTTTCATGTCTGCCATGTATAATTATCTTTGTAATGGCGAACAAGTTCTGGTCAGTTTCTCATCATAGATGGATTCTGGAGCTGGAGCCACCAGCTTCAGACATTTGTACCCTCTCTTTGCACTACACACTCCACCAGCCTGTAGCTGACAGAGTAGCAGTGGCAACTGCCCTGCCAGTATATAATACAATCAACCAAAAGAAAAAACCATTAGATAAGAATGTAAATATAAAACGTCACAGAGAAATTAAAAAAAAAAACAGCTAAAACCTAACTGTTCAAATCAAAGACAATGCTGTATTTCAGCCCCTACAGTTTTTGTTTTCAATGTATGTCCACTCATTGTACACAACAATATATTTTTGTCTCTCAAAAAATACAGGGAATCATGCAAATATAACAACTTTTCTTTTATGTAGTACACTATGTTAAGCTTTCTCTGTTCTTAAACCAGGATAACATATATCATTGTACTAAAAGTCAATCCCTTGATTCCCAATAACCACCACCCGCCCACCCACCAACCCACCCACCCAGCCCTTTCCTTCCCACCATCTCCACCTTGTCAAAAGAAATCCCATAACAAAATAAACAAAGACAAACAGCCAACTGAAAATAGAGAAACACACAGACATATCAAGAGATCAGGCTGTGTATAAAACATCCATATAAGCAATTTTTTTTACCTTAACATTTTTTCTTTTATCTAGTGTACAAAATTCACAGATATTTCACAGATATTTCTTTAAGTCCTTTATCCGTCTTTGGAAACTAAAACTTGCAGAGTTAATGCATATTTTGTATAAAGTATAAATAAACATATACTGTGTATGTATGTGTGTATATATATATATATATATATATATAATTTGTGGAAAAAAAAGTGTTGTCATGAAAAACAAGATCCAATCAGGTTGCAAATCTTAGCCCATTTTCAGGTCTGTCTTCAGGTTTGTTCAAATGCTCTTCTGCTCCTAAAATGGATCATTTAACTTTTCATTTAATTTTTCAACCTTAACCC
>CM076664.1:272485-302155 GCA_038496675.1 Rachycentron canadum | reverse complement strand
AAAAAAAAAAGATGACAAACAAATTCAGTCCCTGCTCAGACTACATGCCTGTTTTTGAGCCATTTATTATGTATTTATTATTTCATATGGCAGCAAGGTTGTCCAAAGAGAAGTAAATTAGAGATGTGTAGTGTGCGACATTCCAATGATTACCTTTAGTTGTCAGTGAACAACATAAACAGTGTTAATAAACATAAACAAACAAGGCTTTTCATTTTGAGATTTTTTTTTGTGTGTCACTCTTTTGCAGAGTACTTGGCAGTCAGAAAGAAAGCGTTGGCAGTGCTCGGCCCGTCGCAGCTGCCTCGTAAAGTGTGAAGAGTGACCAAGAAATCAGTCACACCGAGATGATATTTCATTTGTCTCGACTGAAGTCCTTTTTCATTCTTTGGATAAATACAAATTCACATCAGAGCAAAATAAAAAAAAATGGCATGCATTTAGTTTTTCATCACATAAGTCCCCCTGCGGCCATCACACAGTATAGTTTCCCATCTATCAATTTGGCACATTATCCTCACAGGCTAATCTTCTACACTGTCAGCTAATGGACTGTAAACTATTAGACAAAAGGTCTACTAATAACAAATGAAAGGATACCTGTCTGTCACCTGCCCTAGAACTGAGGGAAAATGAAGCTGTCCTGCTTGGAGGGCTGCTTCTAGTCGTGAGAAATGCTGACATTTCTGGATATTTTCTAATGAACTTGTTCCCACAACACCTTTCTGTTACCAGTGCACGTGCGTGTGTGTATGTTTTGTGTGTCACGGTTCATGTGTAGCGTACTGAATCATGCATGGTAAGCTTTAGTGTCATCGTACCACCATATCTTTTATGCCAGATGCCTGCCTGCTGCATCCATACCCTCTCTAATTGCTTTCTTCTCTTTGGAGACTTTGCCCGTTACCTGGCTTTCAGTATAAGAGTCATTTTAGTTTGGTCAGATAGTGACTCATTCTGACTCATGTTTTTTTAGGTTCCACTTTTTCTCCCTGCTCTTGTTGTGTGTATGTGACTTGAGGAGGGGGTGGAGGAAAAAAAGATCACTAAAATATGCTGCATAATCAACAGAAAAATGATAACGTGTTAAAATTAAGCAATAATAAGATGTTGTGTGATTTTTCGCTATATTACTTTTTTTACTATCCAATTTTTTTTAGTTGTTTATCTATGCCGTGTCCTGCCTCTCTTGTTGCCCCACTCTTGAACTATCAGTCCTCCTTGCTCTCAAATAATAGCTTAAGCTACTATTTAAAACTGCTCCTGTGTCAGCAGTTAATGGATATTATGGCTCATAATAAACAGCCTGTCATTATGAGATGTTGAACAATCAAGCAAAAGAATGACTTGAGAATTATACAGATTTTTGTGGATTACTAATTAGTATGAATATTGCATCCTTAGATCACCATTAAATGATGATGATCACTCATTAAAGCAATATCTCACTTTGACTGAGAGTGCTTCAAGGATCAAATGGATCAAATGGGTAAAAAGTTCACTGTGTCATGGGAAAACTGAAACATTTTACTGTGGTCTTTACTAATAGAAGCATTTAACTCCTTTAGTAATTTAGAAACTGATTAGACATTAATCCACAATGCATTTTGAACTCAGATTCATTATTAAAGAAACTAGAGTTTAGTTTAATTGGGGCAGGCTTTTAATATGAGACAGCATCAAAGGATTAACATGTTAGAAACTGAATGTCTATGAATTTCTGGGGTTATACAGAGATATGGGTAGAAACCAGAGCCAGCATCCTACAAAAGGATTAAACATTAATAGCCCATTAGATGGCTTTCTCACGCCTGGCTTTCCTGTGGCTCTGAGACAAACAACAAGGGTGGTGCTACAAAAAGGACCATCGATCTCTGAGAAAGACACCCTCCAGGAGATCAACGAGGATATAAAGTCAGATATAAGAGAAGGGTTTTTTTTTTTTTTGATGCTGGCTTTGTGGGACAAAAAATTATATGTGGCAGTACTAATGTTAGGAGAAAAATCTATGTTCTTGCTTATGTTTTTAATAATTCTGATGATAAATTATGGCTATAATCCAAGAGCGCCCTTTAAAATGCTTGAAACCTGGAGAGTGACGTGCATCCTCAATTCTCTAACAACCACAAAAAAAACATAACCATAACCATAACAAAAAAGTGTTGTTAATTACGCCTCAGGCTCCAAGGCCAAATAACACAATTGTTTGGTCTAAATCACCAATTATTGCAACTTATTGCAAACTTATTGCAGTGCTGACCACTTTGGAAAAAAAAAAATCTTTTGTTTACATTTCTACTGATTTCTAAATACTTTGAAAATTGCTTCAAGATTGGCAGTCTTGCTCTTCAAATCAGAATTTTGTGCACACTTGTCTTCATTTCCACTTTACATGACTCTTCTGTGGTAATTTGCAAGTAATTATTGATGATGAGAAACACAATATCCCCTTCAACTTTAGAAATTACACTCATTTGAGCTATGGTGAAAACAGTTTACACATCATTATAAGGTTTGGCAAATCTCACACCAGCACTGAACATATTCTCAGTTGGACCAGTAATGCTGTATCATCACAGAGAGTCTGAGCAGAAGAGCACTTGAACATGCATCTGGCCCCTGAAAATCAATTTCCTAAAAAATACAATAGTGTTAAATGTGTTAATTAAAATTGGAAATGTGTGAAATTAAACGCCATCCATGAAAACCTTAATAATTAAAAGCTTTCTCGTTATATTTTACTAGGTAAATGAATGTAAACTCCAACTGAAATGGTGAGCAATCCTGATGTGACTGAATTTGTTAGACTTATCCTCAGTGTCCATTTCTGTAAACTTGTTATGGCAGTTGAGGATCTGGGGAGTTTAACACAGCAAGTTCCTTCTGTGGGATTAAATACTCTGAGTCTGAGAAAATGCTTTCCTCAGATTTAGTGAAAGTCTGAGTCAATCATGGTAACAAACCTTGTCATCTCAGCTGATAAATTTCCAAAACTGAATCGTCATCATATGGTGTTTTATCATATAAAGAAGGCTGATGAGGTGATGCATCCCAGACATGTCATTACTAAAAGATGACAGTGAGGCCCTTCATTTTATGTGGTCCATTCAATTGCAAACACTAACAACACAACACTGACTCTAAGGGATATGACCTCTGACCCTGACTGTATGCACTCATCTTTATAAAACAGGGGAAAGGATACAGAAACAGACATTTTTCATGAAAACAAACAGGGAGAAAGAGGAAGAATCATACAAATTGATGTGGAGATACCATTACTCAGCATCCTTTAACATTTGCATATTCATCCTTGTCCAAACTGCATTTATTGAGAAGAGTCAAACACATGCTAAAAATCAATCCTTGGAAAAAAAAAAAAAAAAAGTTAAACAGCTTTGATATGTGCTGTGCAGGTCCAGGTCCCACCTGTGAGAAAGGCAGTTTCTAACATTTCCCATTTAATAACAGACCGCAGGTCATTTTAGGTCCCTGCTCATGCCAAATATATCCCATTCCATCGGACCTGTGGGAACAGGGAAGGAGGGCCAAATGAACATCAGTACAATAAACAAGTGAGGATGAAAATGTTACTGAAATTTGTCACCATTACTGCTTTTCTCTTGAATATTACCATAAACAAAAACCATGGACCAAAGACTGCTGACTCAGTTTTCACATTTTAGGGTAGGATGCCTCAGATTGTGCATGTTAGCTGATGATGTGTAATTTTAACAGCTACACAGCACTTTACACGATTCTTTGTCAGAATGCCAGGCAATGACACTTGATAATACTGAAGGTTAGATCATGGCTGTGTTAGCAAGAGGCACTATGCTACTGTGGTATATCTGAGCATCACGTTCAAGTGATGTGTCTGGGAAAATACATTGAACAGTGTTGATACTTGTACATTTGTCCATGCCATTAATAATCTAGTATTGTTTAGACTCAGACAACCAGCCACTGGGCAATATATTGACAACTATTAATTTTAGTCAGTTTGGGCATATACAATATAATCTGACATAGCATGCCAAAAACCCACTTACACTGACTACTGTGTACCACACAGCCACACACAATCATGAGGAATAAAGTGCAAGCAAACATGCCTGTCACAAGTTGGCTAATTAAGTTATCAATTGACAACAACAATATTCATTTCCAGAACAGAACAGACACGTTGGCAGTAATTAGAAGTGTCCTTTCCCTCTGTGCCTCATTCAGTTTTAATGTTAGAGAAAGGATTTGGAATGTACTGTGGTGCTCACATCTAATGATGCAAAGAAACTTCCCCATAACTTGCTTATAATCTACTTACATTCACAGTGGATGCTGGAAATTCTTTATATCATTGCCTGTCTTTTCTTTTGTTCTTTCGTAACTTCTTTCACTTTCAATTTTGATTAGTGTCTATCACATATGGACTGAATATCTCAAATCTTTGTTGGGGGATTCGTCCTGGAATCATTCGTTCTGTAGTTAAATGTTGCTACTCTACACTATCGGGCAAGTAGCATATAATTACCTTCATAAGGGGAACCTTATTTTGCCCTCTTTACACAGTTTTGATTATTACTTGGGAAAATTTTGTTTAGGACAGTTTGGGACAAATTTTTTTACATCACTCAATGAACCATGCAAGAGTATAAGTTGGAAATATATGCGAAACACCACAGGGTGCAATCACAGCACTATTTTAGATTATGGTTCCACTTTAATCTCTCATGATTTCCTTATGCTGCAGGACTTTTGAGCCCACTTGACTGTCTTTTCATTGTTCATTTGTCCATTTCGTCCCAATTTCTTCTTTTTTTCTGTGACAGATACTATTAAAATGCAAATACCTCAGCTGCATGACAGATCTAATGGAAGAGAGATAGGGGCTGCATTTGACAAATCTGTTCTCTGATCAGCAAATTGTCATTTATAACAGAGCGCAGTTCCCACCCCATCATAGTCTACCTTCACTTAGAAGCCTAATCATATCTAAATACACACTGAAAATTGATACAAAATAAGAAACATCTTGGATTACGCAAACATAAAGTGAAGGGTATCAACACTTACCATCTGTGAATACCCAGAGATGAAAACATGGCACTGATAGACGGTCCATAGGATCACAAAGTGTGACCACTCAAAGACAGCTAAATTACACAGTTGGCATTTACTCCCTGTGCTATAAATAAAACTCACAAACACTAAATGAGAATGATCCAGAAATGGGGCTACAATGAAGTGTAAAATAAAACACCATAATTACTCTCATATCCCAGGCACAGTTTCATAGTCCTTGCTCATAGCACGATACTCTACACGGCATGCCAAAAAACCCAAAGGCAAAATTTTGTTGTACATTTTTCTCCCCATAAACTTCATTGGCCCACAGGCTGATCAGGAAAAGAAATGTCCAAACTCTTTTTCCCCGCAAAGCTTAACTCTGGTCCTACAGTCACAGCTTCTGCTGTGCTGACACACCTTTCCAATAATCAAGGATGTCATGCAGGTCCTCGCCTTTGGCGAACTGCACCTTTTTTCGAAGGGCATTTCCAGCCGTCACATAACAGGCCTCATCACGCTGGCCTTTCCGGTAGGGACGAAAGCGCTCCCAGATCCGCAGTGAGCTCTCTGAGGAGTACTCTGGGCTGGAGGAGTAGCCAGAGTAACTGGAATGGTGGCGGGCAGGTGAGAGCTGGGAGTAAGACGCTGCATCCCTGCGTGAGCGCGTCAGAGGCTTTAGGAAGGAAACCCTCTGGGCTGGGGAGCCCTGATGGGAGCTTTCATAGTAGAGAGCTGGGACAGAGTGGCGGTGCTCCGAGCAGTGGTAGTCCTGCTGCACCTCCAGCTGCTGCTGCTGCTGTTGTATTTGTTGCTGTTGATGGTAATGGTGTGGCTTCTGGCTGTCCTGATGTTGGGCACCAACACCACCACTGTCGCAACCACCACCACCCCCTCCTCCACAGCTCCCACTCCCGACTAAAGGCAGCTTTTCTAGGGGCTCCCCACAGCCCACGGGACTGGCTCTGTCTGGGTACTGCTGCTGCTGTTGATTACAAGCATCTGGGCTCCTTGGCTCTGGAACATCCAGGCTATACACCCTAGCTCCTCCACGTTCTCTGTCCCGACCCATGGAGCCACAAGAGGTGGTGCTGCACTGTTTCTTGACAGCATTTACAATAACCACAGCTGCATCTGCACTCATTTGCCTCTGAATAGGACGTACAGCAGTGGCTGGCGGAGGGGGCCTGTAGGGAGGAGTGACGACAAAGCCCCCACCACTGATCCCTGGGCGCTCAGAGAGAGGGGCATTCAAGGCAGGGAGAGGAGGTGGAGGGGGAATTTTGTTTGGAGCAATGACCTGACAAGTCTCTGTCACCCCTTGGGAGATTGGGATTAAGCCACGAGTAAGTGAGGATGCACTGGTAGGGGGAGGAGAGGTGGGATTCGAGGAAGATGTAGGGTTAGTAGAGGCCCCAGAAGAAGCAACTGCTGCTGCATCTAATTTCAGCGCATCAATGCAGTTGTTAATGATCTGGTTAACCTTGTCTACCTCCATGGCAATGGTTGAAATCTCTGAGGCCGAGCCATGTCCATCATCGTCTGAGTCATCCCCAATATCAGTTCCATCATCGTCCCTCAAGTCTTCCCCCCTCATCCCTACATGCCCACCATCTCCCATCCTCTCCATACCTGCCCCTCCAGTTCTCACATCCATATAGTTTCCTTTACTTGTAGCCATGGCCTCAGAAAAGGCAGTAGCCATCTTTTCCACCTGTGGGATAGAGGAAAGTCTGGAGGAACTGGTGTTGGCTGAGTGGAGCATTCCCGTACTAGAGGATGTGGACATGGGGAGTTTGCCTCCGTGGTGGTGCTGATATGGGTGATGTTCTCTGGACTGCTCCTGAAACTTATGGACTGCTGATGGATCATTTGCCACAGCAGCTGCCACCTCTGGTCCATAGCGCATTTCCAGTATTGTTTTCTTGACACAGATGGATTTCTTCTTCTCATCATGCATCCGTTTCTTACGTAGACAGTAGTAGACAAAACCTAAAACAATGAGCATGCCAAAAAGGCAGCCTACGATGGTCATTATATAGTGAGTAGTGGTGGAAGGTGTTGGGAGCATGTCATCTTGATTTTGAGCTCGAGTGGAAAACTGGATGCAGGTGTGGTTGTAACGCTGAGAGTTGCGAATTGAGCCTACACAGAAAGTGTAATTGTTGTGCGGCTTGAGCTTGTTGAGGGTGATCATCTCCTTCTTGTTCTTCAAATTCATGATATCAGACACAAATGTGTGGTTGTATTGTGTTAGAATATACATTTTGCTGTAGGGCCTTGGAATCTGCACCAGGAGAGAGGCTGATGACAAAGAGACATGATGGAGCTTGATGCTGGGAATGACAAGTTCAGTAGATGATGAAGAGGTGGTGGGCTGGTGGTACGGGCCCACACCACCAAACATCTCTGGTCCAATCCCAGAGGGACCATCCAGATCGGGTGGGAGAGAGGTCATACCAGGAATCATCACTCCATCTCGGCAGTGGTGGTACAAAATATTTTTGGCATTACGACCAGCATGTCCAGCCGCAATGGGACTTAGCAAAGGGTAACCAAACATCTCCCGGGGTGTCTCACACTGGAGGCGGTCATAGGTATGTGTGACATTGTTGAAGGACTCCAACCAAGTAAGGAAGCTGTAAAGATCACAGCCACAGTGGAATGGATTTGCAGCCAGTTCGCACACCATCAGCCGGATGAGAACTGTGAATGTGGATGGATCAATGCGGGCAAGTTTGTTGGACGACAGGTCAATGCTGTTGAGGCTGGGGCACTCCCAGAATGCATTGCTAGCTATAACCTCAATGAGGTTGTGCTGGAGGAAGAGGCATTGCATGCGTCCAAGCCCTCTCATCATACCCTCAGTTAGATTTGTCAGTTTGTTGTAGCCCAGCTGCAAAACCTGAGGAAAACACAAAATAAGCAGTTTTAGTTCTTTTGATGTTGTGGTGTTGTGGTTACAGTCATAATTTTCTTTAGTTTAGTGGAAAAAAAAATGCACATTTAGGTGTTTATTTTACTGACTGTTTTCTAATAAAATTTAGAATTTTACATGCTACATAAATATTCTTAAAAGACTATTTTCTCAATTCACTGAGCTAGAAATCTCACTTTATGTATCATTTAGGTAGGCTAAACTCTCAACTTTCATTGCTATCTGTATTCTGAAAGTTTCTACAAATAATTTTTTCATTTATCATAGTTTAGTAGTTAACATTTGACTAATAAAAACAAGGCAAATATCAAATCACTGTTGACAGTATTTTCCGATTTATGTAGTGATAAAGAGAGATGCCCAAAGCCCCCCAGAAAATAACATTGTAACTGTTGACATCTCAACAAAATAAAACCTGGCTTTCTCCAATTTTCAGATTTCTGTTCTTGAAATGTATACAAATTAGTGCGTATTTAATAATATGATGTCTCGTCTGTATACCTTTCAGAAAACCTAATATAATTCAAAATACAAATACAATACAATAAAACAAATAAATTATTGTCTTGATGTAAGTAAGCAACTGGAGAACTTCATCCCCGTCCTCTGAGTTGTCTGAGTTGTTAGTTATGTTATACCTGCAGCTGAATTTACTGAAAAATTGTAATGAAACACAATTACCATCAATCATACTGTTATTTAAATAATTTGGTCCATTCCACTGAAATGTTGTGCAATGACATATTCAGGAATAAAGCTTTTCTGGAAGTACCTTTCCAAAATAAATCAAAATCCTATTCACGCTGCAGCCAAAAAGAAAGAGCTATACCCAAGATGAACTATATTCTTTTTCTTAGTTTTTTAGCATCCATCACCTGTAGGTTGGCTTGTCCTGCAAAGGCTCCATCCTCAATATAGCTGATTTCATTCTTGGTGAGGTTGAGGTCAGTCAGGTTGGTGAAGCGGTACATGGAGCTAAAGAGCACAGCTTTTAGCTTGTTCTCATTCAATCTCAAATCATGGACCGTGTTGTTGATGTGCTGGGGGATAGTCTCATATGGCGGCTGGTTCTGACTGCAGATAGCCAACCACACATAGCCTTTGTCCCCCTCAATGAGCCAACAGTCCCCATTGACCATGATGGGAAGGTGGGAGAGGAATAAAAGGGAGGGAAGGATGAGAAGAAGGAAGGTGGAGGTGGTTGAAGCACACTGCATGATGCCGAAGAAAATAAATGAAAAAGAGTGTAATTTTCAATTTTAAGGAAAGAGACGGCAGGAAAGTTTTGGTTTGTAGGAGAAAGGGAAGTAACAAATGTTGCTAGGGAGGATTTCCAAAGAGGCGAAGGACCTTGGTTGGGTGCTGAAAAGGGGTGAAGGCTTCTTAATGCCAGTCACAGCTTTATGGTCATTATGGTGATTAATACGGGGCCCATGTTATGTTATATCTTGTTGGGCTGCAATGTGGGGTAACACAGCTTGTCCTCATACTCTCTCTGTAGACGTCAGTTGTGTCTCAAATGGATGGACCCTTGGAATTATGGAGAATCTAAAAGGGAGATAAGAAGAGAACCATGAGAAAAAAAGCTAAAGCTACATAATGTGATAGCTATCATATAGGATGGCATAGACAAATTTTAATGGTTCCTTGTACAATATTTTACAAATGATATTGATATTATATCACCTGTACATGCTGCCTGCACCTATTGCACAAATGGGCTGCAGAGTAGTAAACTATTTTGATTTGTGAATTTAAATTAATGGTAAAGGATAAATGTGTAGGCATCCTAAAATCAATCTTAGTTTTCCTTGAGGCTTGTCCAAGTTCCACAGCTGGAGTTCCATCCAATTACAATAAAATATGCTTGTTGCTTTGCCACAACAGGTCCCCTTTTAGCCTACTGAATCTGCACTTAGCCTTTCTCCTTTGGCCCCACATTTTGGAAGGCTAAGAGGTCATCTAGCTTTGGCTGATACTTGCTAATATCCCTCAGTCCTCAAAGGGTTTTTTTTTTTAACACAAAGTGCAGCATTAATCATCCAAATGCTGACAGCACATTGTCTCCACAGACACTCCTTGTTATGACACTATGCTGCCAAAACCTAAGCTCTCTATCCCATCTGCATGTCATTTGAATAGCAGTCAAGCGTTTACATAAGGAGAGGATTAGCTGCCTGTTGCATCATGACAGGCATTGTCCTCTTGCCGCCTCAGCAGCAGCAGGGGAAAACATACTTACAATTACACACACATTACACAAACATGGACACCAAAATGGACACATGCCCTGAGACAAAACAGGTACGTGTACATGCACACTCAGACCAAGAATCTTCGAATCAGTACGTATGCATATATGTGGCCAAGTACATGTACAGGCAGTGAAAGGCAGCCAAAGCTATCAAGATGGATTCTGAGCAACACACTGATGGTATGCTGTGTACGACCTTTATTCCACATTTCTGTTTTACATTTCCTTTATATTAATCATCATGAGAACAACAAGGAAACTCTCTCTCGCTTTCTGCCTTGTGCTCCAAGTTTACTATTCTTTCTAATTCTGACAGAGAATTGAAGTCATTCAAATCTATTCCAGTCCAAGTTCCCCAGAGGTGCCAGCACAGAATCAAGTCCATTCTATTTTTCAATCTATTTACTACAGCAGAAACTTGTAATATCTAAAGCATGGGTGAAATGTGCATTATCATACAGACATAATGATCTTAGGCACCTTAGGGTTACCTGTCGCCTCTAATTAGGCATAAACAGGGCTAATTCTAACGCTAATTCTCATGTTTGGCAGATTCATATAACAGATATAAAGACAAGGCTGCATCAAAATGTGTATAATTGGATGACAAGTAGACAGTTAGAAAATAGGTTTGAATACACCCACAAATAAGAAGGGATGCACTAAGTTTCAATCACTTGAGTGACCCTCAAGTGTTGTCTGTAAACTGTTTAATTTGGTATGAACTCAACTGTGTCAATGGCTGCATTAAAAGGACCACCTAGTCAGCTATAATAAAATCAATAATTTCTAGATAAAACGATGGGTAAAGTTTACCTGTGGTATCAAATTAGTTAGTTATTATCTGTTAAGAGCAGGCAGACAGAGATCGCATCGGTCTGAAGATTGGAGGAAAGTCTATATAGAGGTGCTCATTGAAGACGTGTGAATTGTAATCAATCAAAACTGGATCCTGTCACAATCTGACTGGATGTACACTCTCTTACAGGCCCAATGGTCATTGATACTCATATGATAAATATATGTTAAAAGTAGCCCAGTTAAAATGCAAAAAAAAAAAAACAGACACAGACACACCTTCCAGGTGTGGATTTCCATACTAAAACTAAACTAAAGCCTACTCTGCTGCACTTGTGTTTTTCATTCATTAATTTCAAGTTGCTCTGTGATGCTGCAAGACCTGAGTAAGCTGTCTTTGCAAATCCTTTTACTGGTCTAGGAGATGGTAACAGATGAATGAACATGCATGTCGAAGTTTGTTGTAAAATATAAAAAAATAATAAATGTAAAAATATGAATTTGTTGTTTATATAATAAACCATATTATATGTTATGTTATATATATACTGTATTTCTCCAATCCTGAATATTTCAACTACAAATGAGCTCATGGCCAACATATTTTACCTGTCTCTTTCCTACACAATATCTGGAACAAGTCACGGGTCAAATAAAATAAATCAGTTGATAAATTCATGTCATACATTATGTTCATTTTAAATTGCAACAATCACAACAAAACTGTACACTTGTGACTAACATTGTTGATGTCATCTTTTGATTTCTTCTCCTGCAGTAATCTCTGTTCACTCTGTTTTAGTATTGTGACATCCCCTTCCGATTGACTGTCTTGCTCTCTCTCGCTATTGTCTGAGGTTTATCCCCTCCACATGAGACGTGATCTCATTTGGTGCTCCACATACCGAAACCCAGAGGGTTCACATGAGGGAGACTGGAGGCACAGTGGGTCTGCATGTGTGCGTGTGTAGGGATATGATTACATAATTAGGAATATGGGACATGCAGAACACCTGTCTCAAAGGGAAAGAGCATGACTCATAACACTGATCCACTTGTAAGTATAAAAATGTAGGACATATGACAAAACTTTTTGCTGCAGTGCTGCAGACTGCTCCTGTGTGTCGTTAGTTATCTTTTTGTAAAAGATAGGAATAATATCACTCCTGTGAAAAGCATTTTTCTAATTGAAATAAATCATCATATAAAACATCATGACCTAGATAACATCATATATGTTTCTAAATCATGCCCAAATGAAGCCAGCATCCACATTTTGTGGCCTCTTTTTACAGCAGCCCCCCCCCTTTTTTTTTTAACCTGCACTTGTGGAGCAACTCCAGTCGCCTAATATCAGCAGGTCACAGCAGCAGAAACGGCTCAAATCGAGGAAAGTAACAGGTGAACAGGTGGTACAAGATTAGCGGCAGGTGTCTCAGTGTCCTACTTACATCTTCTCTAGAAATACACAAATCCTCCTTTTTAAAAAGCCTCATCTTGTAACTGAATTATTACAAACCTTCACAAAAGGGATACAACTGGAGTTACTAATTGAACACCATTCGCTGACACACATTAGCCACTGACTCTATGTAGTTTATAAACGAAAGCAGTTTAGGACCTAGACCTAGGAACCAAATTCCTAGTATCTGCTCTGGATGTTAAAAAGTGTCTTTGAAACAACTTTAAAAATCTGAATTGAAAGAGAGAAGTAAGAGGTGCATTTTCTATTTGGTTTCTCATTCAAACCTGTGTGATGGTCAAAAGCTTAATTCTGCTGAGTGTGCAACATACATAAAGTCTCCGCCCTGCCAGCATATCCAAATCAAGTCTCAGTTATTGTTTGACAGCATATTCTGTTTTCCCAAACATATTCAAACATAGTTGTCGTTCTTTCTTTCTCTCTTTCCTTTTATAATGTATTTTCACACACGTACACATAAACACACACACACACCTACTATATCACGCTTCATCACACCCATCCACTCATGTAATACAGATATGGGTTACTCAATTCACAGGCTCATATTGATCCTCACTGTTGCCACGGAAACACATTTATGATTGACAGTGCCAATTAAGCCTAATGCTAACAGAATAGGATCTTGTTGGCATTCACATCAAATCAGCATGTCTCTTCACTTCATTAGCCACAATGATGAAACTCTTCTTCCTGAATTCTAATAGCATCCAATGAACATTGACTGTGGCAGGTGTTGGAATTGGAGAGGGTCTATATCTCTTTTATTACCAACATAACTCTTGGAGCTGGGCCACTGTCAGTCCAAATGTAAATTTATTTACAGGGACCCTTTGTGCTGCTGGCTGCACATGATGCTGTCATTTTGAATTGTGTCACCTGCAAATTATATGTACCCACTGAGCTGACACGTCAAAACAAAGAGAGTCAGATTCATGCAAGAGCATTGGAACTTAAATGAAGTGGGAGCATCCCGCGGTTTGCATTGTGTTCGGATGCTCATGGCAGGCTTGATGTCAAGTTCTAACATAGCACAATGGCAAACATAATTTTTTAAAACATGTTTTACAAATTGCCTGACGGCATATTTCTATATGTTATTTGTGAGTGTTTACACTTTGCACACAGCACAGTGACATTTCCCCAGGCACTAGCAGCCTCAGCACTCGAGTGTTTCAGTCTTGCTGGTGTTTGATTTAAAAATAACAAACTAGGAAAGAATAAAGACATTCAGAATACTACGAGTAATGAATAAAAAATAAATAAAGAAAGGGTGTGTGTGTGAAGGCTTAACACCTGTTGCTAAATGAGGGAAACCAAATAAGGGAAAATTACTTAGTAACTCTCAAATCCAGCAGCTACCATTTAGGTTTCCTGCCAGGCACTCCAAAGGGCATCATATGAGATTTGACAGTCTCATTGACAAAAATGGAAATAAAATATCTGAATGCTTGCTGATCAATACCAATCCTCCAAACATAGGGATATTTTGGCAGGTGGTGAGAGCTTGCACTGTCAACTCTAATCACCCTCTGTTGATGCTCCTGCGTGTGATCAAAACAAATTCTATAAGCCAGAGACACTGATAGACAACATAAGGAGAGTTTCTACTAAACATACGTTTTTTTATGTTGATCGTGTTTTGCCCAAACCTGTTTTTTTCCAAGAGAACACTCATGACCTGTCACAGATTCACTGTGTTCATCGTGGTGCTAGAAAGTGAATTGATTTGATTGATTCCACCATGAGTCACAAAACCTGAGACGGACTTAAAAGACTGATTAAAAAGTGGGTGCACCAAGCATAGGGAAAGTCTCTATGGGCATAAAAAACTATTCTGAGTGTGTTTCCATTTTAAGCAAAAAGCATTAGGCTAAATTCCTTTTTTTTTTTTTTCAATCAGCTGAGGTTAAACGAGGATATGAACCGACAGCCCATCTGAGTATCCTCAGGCTGGTGTCATGACCTTGAATGAATCCTATTTTTATTCACTACAATGAATTTGGGGCAGACGCAGGTCACCATGGTAACTGTGTGGCATGATGGGGTGTTTAACTGATGGTTCAGTGATTTTCACGACAGAGGAAGAATACTGTACGCTGTGGCTGTCAGTCACACATTCGCACAAACACACATGCATTCACACACTCACAAGTTCACTCCACCAGTTCACTACTGTTACCCACCAAAATTAACCAGAATCCCCTCTTTAGATCTCCATGTTCTTTACAGTATATGTGATGTAAGATCTAAATATGTGGTAGTACACACACACAGAGAAACACACATATAAACACAAGATGACACTAGTCCCTGGCAGAGGATTTCTTCCTGAACCTGAGTAAGAGGGGAAGAAAGCGACAGCTGTTACAGTAGCAAAGTGAGGGACTTGGATTACCCCCAAAAGCTTATAGCATGTACTGTAGCTGTAAGTGTGTTTGTTTGTATGCGTGTGTGTTTGACCAGTTTGCCTCCCTGGGATTTGACTGATAAACTGTTCATCCCAAACAAACCCCGCAAGGGACGCAAATCTTCACAAATTCCTTGTTGTGTCTTCATCTGCTTTTTATCTTCCTTCCTCTAGATCTCTACTCTTTCCCGATACCTCTTTTTGCCTCTCAAATATACTCTAATTCCTCCACAAGCCTTTATATTTGTTCCTGTTCCTCTTAATTTCCATCAGTTCGTCTCTTTTTCACCTCTCCCTGTATCACTCGCTTTCCATCAGTCTGCACTGTTGTTTTTCTTCTCCCTAGCCAGGGCCAGTTCCCTGGAGTACAGTCAGTGTGGTGTGGGGCTGTGAGCAGAACACTGTTTCCTCTCCACTTCACACAGGGCTTAGAGATGAGACAAACACAACTACAGACAGATGAATCTTCTCTGCCAGCTTCACCCTGTGTATGTGTGAGTGGAACAGATCATTTCTCAGCGGCCATAAGAGGAACTTGCTAAAAGCAGCAGTACTACTTTGTTAGGCACTGCTGTACAAAATGTTACTTGTTCACCCTTGGTAGCTTTTAAGGATGCATATTTATATTTCCTGCACCATATACAGTATCTCAATACTGTACATGGTATACCATACATATAAGCAGCTATTTGTTCCTCAAGTAGGATAGAAATTGTAAGAAGATTTAAACAAATGAGGAACACATGAAGAGAAAGGAAGGGGGGCAGTGGCAAAGACAGCTGAGACGGACTGAATGAGGCACTGTGTTTGATCATCCATTCCCCCACAATCTTTTTCTTTCACAGCCCCAAAGAAGAGTCACACACGCTGAAACACAAATCACATTGGATGCACTGTCTTATGATGGGGATGATCCATCTGCAAAGCGCCCAACTTTGGAGAGTGAGGTAGCGGTGCAAGTAGAGAGTGAGACAGAGGGCCGAAAGGAATGAAAGGTTTGATCTCTGAGGTTTGATCTATAATTCATATCTTATCGTCACATATCGTCTCAGCCTTGAGAAGATTTTTCCAACTTCTCTCATCTTTTTTTTTTTTTTTCCCTGCCTGTCTCACTATTTTTTCTGTCCTTCCTGACCTTCTCTCTGTGTGTTTGTGTCTATATCTATTTGCCAGTGTCTGACGTTTAGACCGCTGTCATCTGTGGCTGCTCATGCATGACATCATATCCATTTCCTAGATGCCTCACAGGAAGAAGAAGTGATGCAATGGAGCATGGCGGAAAAGGCCTGAAGGTCTGGGGCTAAATGGAGCGGAGCACCTAAGCGTCCCAACTGACCATTCTATCACTACTACTACCATTGTTTCTTTTCAACCCCAAATGATTGGGCGCGAGGCCAGGCCACGTGGTTCCATGGTGGTGCTTGAGCCTGTGAGATGATGGGGCAGTTGGAGAGTTTCTAGCAGAGAACCAGGATAAATGCCACTCAGAACTGGGGTTAAGGCCAGAGAGAGTTGGGGGCTGAAACTCAAGAGCAGTAATAGCAACCATGTGGAAAGAAGCAGATTGTTTTTGCTAGAAGCGTGGACAGGATTTGTGGAATGGCAGCATACAGAAGCAGGACATGTGGCTTGGACCACAGTCACGTAGGGGACGAGGGAAAACAAAAATTGGATGATGTGAACTACAAAGGCCAGTAAGGATAACTCAGTGATTGAGGTCAGTGAAATGTCAGAGATTGCAGCCTGGGTAATAATGCCATGGAGAGCAGGAAAAAAGATAGAAATAGGTAGAAAACCCCCTTTACAGATGTGGATGACAGTAAGTAAAGGTCTTTATTGGTGACTCTCAAGAACACTAGCCTCATGAATATTAGGGAAGTAAGACCTGTCTGTTATGGATCCACATCTTCAAATCAACAGATTAAAAATCACACAAAAAAAACATAGTTAGAAAGGTGAATAACTCAAGTTTACATTAAGATTTTATCCACAAAATCATGATACTGTATATCAAAGTCCAACATGGAGCCCACCACTGAAAATGTAATATCAAGACCCACACCTAGAAATATAATTGTCTTGTACTGGCCCCAGTTATTCCCTCGTGATAGAATCTGCCATCGGCTACTCTGTTTGGAGTCTGACATTGCTTCCAGGAGATGAAAGGCTCAATAAGTCTGAACTGTTCAGACACAAGGTGTCTGAAAAGAAATAGTCAGGGGACACAACTTAAACCTCCAAGATGTCCAACAAGTCATTAGTTATTTGTGCACAATTCACAAAACAATCAGATAATCAAGTGCCAATTTGCTGAATTGATAGAAATGTCTAGCATTAAATGAGGCACCACACATCTAGTGTAGTTTCAATAAACAGATACTGTATAGATAATCAACACGTAGCCATTCAGGAAATCTTAAGGGGTTTCAATTTCCTGACAGTTGATTCAAGTTGCCTCAATATGACATTGGCAGCTACTGGTGAGGAACATGAGAAAATGTTGTTTTGCAAAAAAAACAGAAAATGAACAACAATGACTAAAACTCTGCAGCAGATTTCAGCTGAGGCAGTGGGTGTGGCTTAAATTACAGGTCTGGTTACAGCTAATGAAAATGACAGTGCAATGCAATGGATAAAGCAAAGCCCCAATCAGACAGGATTTATTTCTCCAGGGGAGAACAGATGATTTCAATATTGCATGTGCAAATCAGTTATTTTTATCCCATAAAAGTGCACATCATATGTGATTTTCTCCTCCCACACCCCTGTATTGTTTACAAATCAACCCTTACCTGCAATCTATTAAATATTCTATTACCCACAAGATTTGCTTAGCTCAATATTTAGTATAGCAGTTTTGTGAATTTGACAATTTGTGATGTGGGGGAGCCTGGGATTTTAAGTCTCAGTTACTAGTGTTTGCACAGTGTTCTAGGAAAATAAAATTCTCTGTCTTTTATCAATTAATATGTGAATATTTTAGACAATTGCATATTCCACTATACAATCGCTCCAGTGTAATTAATAAGGTTAAGCAGATCTGACCTCAACAAATCAGAAATGTAACTGATTTAAATTTAAATTATCTGCTACAGAACCTCCATCACTCACCTCGATTTCCGGTATAGCTGCAGTATCCAAAATCCCAAAAGCTTATGCTTTGTAAGCTACTGAACATTTGGCAGGGGATTGTAATTTCCCTTCTTCAAAATAATAAAAAAAAAAAACCCTCAACAATAAGAGAAGTGCTTCTCCTTACCCTTTCAGTCACGACATGCTGTTTAGCACTAATGACAAAATGCACTCACTGCTACCTGCTGTTTTTAACATGTTTTATCTGATATGATGCCTTCGGGTTCCTCCAGAGTGTTCAGGCATCGTTGTGGGTTTAACATGTAAAGTTTCTGAAACACAAAACCCAAAGTTGAGCCACGCTCTCGATCAAAGCACAATACATCTATCAATGCATCTGTTATCCTCTGGTCGACCCGCTTGCACCATTGCTGTCATAGCAACAATCTATCAATGCTGGAGGCACGAACACTCAATCCCTTCTTAATCACAGAGAAGCATGGAAACTGATGATGCATAAAACATGGCAAAGGCAAAAGGAGAGGAATTGAACTATAGAGGATAGACTGAGATAAATTGGAAAAGGTTTTTTGAAGAAGAAATTGAGTGACTGAAAAAAAGGAGAATGGAGAGCAAAAGTACCACGGGAGAGATGATCGTGTGGAAAGAAAATGGATAATAAGCAGGGAACATAGGGTGAGTAGAGGGAGATGCCGAGGATATGGCAAGAAAAAGAATAAAGAATAATGGTTCTGACAATGATTAATCAGCAATAACCTGCATACTGTGCTATAGTTGAACTGCTGTGCTCACAACATTGCAATCATATTCATATGTCTATTTGTGATGATTTTCACAACCTTTAGATTGATTTAATAATCATTTGGCCAACACTCTTCTGTGGGAGACCCAGTATGGGTGGAGTGGAGTGGTGCTGCACAGAGATCTGGGAATGCAAAGCCAGAGATAATGTGTTCAATAACCTTTGATATTAGATGTTGATTAGGTTTGCCTTCCCTGTATTAGGCTGGTGGCCTGCCCACAGTGTACCCTGCTTCTCACCCAATGTTTTCTGGAGAGAATTAGTAAATGGGTGGATAAATTGACAGATAGATAGTTAATAGCGTGGCCTCCATAAATCGAAGGATAGTAGCTATTCTGCCTAAGGGGAGACAAAATCAGTTGCACTCATTGCGTTTTGGGATATTGAACTACAAGGTTTGTGCTTTAAATTTATCTGTGTATGTGTGTGCATTTCCATGAAGACAGACCTACAAACCCACTTGGGAGAGCGATGTGCAGTGCTGACTATTTATGTGTGAGTCATGAATATTCTAGATGCCTAACTGCATCCCACAATGTTGAGGATTTCCCTCGGCAAGCCTGAAGGTAAACCACCATGCTAAAGTCAGGGAAGGAAGGAGAAGGAGAAAGAGCACGAGAGAGAAAGAGAGAGTGCTTGTAAGGAATATCGTTTCAAATGAGTGAAAAATATGCTTTGTTTCTAGAAGCTTAAAAACCATACCTTTCTTTTTCCACAACTTTGCAGATGTGAATAACAAAGTTCAATTGTTAAGCTCTGAGGAGTGATAAAAAATATCTCAAACATTGTCAGAGTTGGAATTTTCGAAGTAAATAGTACATTCACCAAAGTATATAGTATAGTATTTTCACACAGTGGCATCAGTTCATGTTGTTTTTAGCTGGACTGCAACAGGCCAGAAAAAAAAAACAAAAGAATGTTGCTGAGTGACTGAGTGACCAGTCGTGATGAAGTTACACTATTGGTTGGCCGAGTTTATCCATTGTTTGTTGCACTTTCAAAATGACAACCAGCAGTGTTGCCAACTTAGGCCCTTTGCTGTTTTTACCATTTTTTTTTTTTTTTTTTTTTTTAGGGAAAAACACTCATCCAGTGACATTTTAGACAAAGCTTATCTCTTTTCTGCTTTCTGTAACTACTGAGTCATCAGTATTAGCCTGTGAGTGTGAGGTTGACCTTTTCCTGTCATGCTGACCACATGGCAGCAGATGTAAATGAGCATCTAACTTTCTCCATAGGTAAACATTTGACATGTAAATAACACTGAAATCTCAGCTTAGCCATTGTCTTTAACTTATGTGTATGGTGATTGCTTGGAAGTGCCTGCTAGTAAACACAAAGTCTTAAAAGCCTGTGTTTCATTTACTATTTCATACTTACCAAAGATAACACAAACAGAAAAACATGTAAATGAGAACAACTTTAATTTGGTGGGTAATTCGGTTATATGAGTTGTGGCTAAATGGAGCTGAAACTTTCTGACACTAAGCAGAATGCAAATGGCATACCATGCAGTGCAATAGGTTTTATCCCAGTCTTGTTAAAATAAGAGGCATCAACAAATGAAAAAGATGACCACATGCACATCCCAGGAGAAGGATCTGTTGTGGTGTAGTAGGAAGAACACATCTAAATAGACAGACAGGCCAAGACATAGACATGTCCCAGATTCCGGGGCCACAAAAATGGCCTTACAATGGCAAAGGCTGATCACCAAGTGCAGCCCAGTGCAAACCATGCTACAGTTTCTTTAATTATCCAGTCATTCTGCAGGGACAAAAGCTTCTCAGTCAATACTGCAATTATCCATGTTACAATATTCCAATTATGACAATACAGGCCAAGAATTAACACATACAAATGTGTGTCAAGTAGTCAACAAAAGTCATAATAAAAGTCAATGCATGCCTCAAACTCCTGCTGATAGAACTACATCAGCACAGGGTGGTTCATTACAGTACAGTGCCCAGTACCACAATCTTTCTGTCAATTCAATTGGTTTAGAAAAGAGCAAGTTTTAACACCACAACATGAGCAAGGGTTCTGCAACATGGTCATGGTGAATTTTGCTATTACACTGAGAAGGGATCCACAGTGCAACCTTAGAGGACAATGGTGTCTTTCAAAATACCAGCTCGAAAAGTGTATCTACAATAATTAAAGCTGAAAACCATTAGATGACCATGAAACAACTCTACAAGGTGCCATTTGAGAGAAAGAGTGAAGGAGCTGTGGTATCAGTATGTACAGGTCTGTACTACACTTGGTATATTGTATTGTATTATAGGTTTTCCTTTCCTTTATTTTAGCCTATATGCAGCGTTGGACTCAGAGGCAGTGGGTGTCTGGGACTGTCTTCTGATTTAAAAGACACAGATGTCACAGAGGTGGAATAAGCGGACTTTGATTTCACTATCCATCCCTTCAGAAGCAGGTTCTGAATATAATCTTTCATCTCCCTCAAGGCTTTGTGTTGGAGCTGTAAGATCTCCACACAGGCATGTCATAATTCAGGTTTAGCACCATTTGAAGGATACAGCCCATGTCATCTGGATCAAAAGCCGTAGATTCTTCATATAGCGTCTTTCCAGCAAGCTCTTGTTGATCTTCTGGTAAGTGGTTGAGGTCAACAGGTGGAAGCCACAGTAGGAGGAAGCAGATTGCACCTTAACCTTATTGACTTCCTTTGATGAGCAGGTCAAGTAATCCTTTCAATCTGCTGCAGTCTTGCGTGGAGCATCCATAATATTATTTATTATATTATATTATATTATTATATTATTACCAAATTGGTATGTGAGATATAAGTTGATCATTGCTACCTGAGAAGTGAATGATTTGAACGCCATCTCCCTCAAAATAAAGAGCCCTGACTAAAGTACTTGCCATGCACATTATCCACAACTACTCATTTGTGACTATTCACAGGTTTCCTTGTTGTCTCCTTGATTCTTGCTGTGTGAATACAATTGCTCCTACTTTGTCACTCGAGACAGAATTGGAGCAGATTAATGAAAATTAGTTGTTTAGATTATCCCTTGATCAGTTGCTCTAAATAATTAAAGCCAATCAGAGGGCTCTCCAAGGGCAAGTTGCTGACCAGGAATCATACACTGATTGAGAGTCCAGGGTCTTACTTTCCTGGTAAATTTATCATTATGGGCGTCCAACAGCCAACCATAGCATGTGTATTACTTTCATCAACAACTGTCATTCTACAGCTGAGGTTACTAATGGAGGCCTGGACCTGGACCTACAAGATATGAAATATTGAGTTGTTTCATTTAAATGGGGCATTTTAATTTTAAGTGGTGTAGCTTGTTTGGTCTTTCAGGAACTGGCCATGTGATATAACAGTACATGATAAACCAAGTAAGTGAGAAACACAGGGGAGAGGGGGGATGAGAAAAATATTTGGAGAAGTAAGTGGGGAAAGTGAAGGAGTGGGAAAGAAAGAGAAAAGTGGGTGTTAAAGCTGTTCATTTTTTAAGATGTTCTGAGATTGTTTATTATGAAAATGGTGCAGACTGTTATCAAAGTTATCAACTACGGTGAAAAGGGAAAAAAATTAAGATGCACATTTTTCAAAAGCTCTCTTTTATTGAAGCCAGTACTTTCCTTCAATTGTTCCTTCAAATGATGAAATAAAGTAGTACTTGTTATTTATAATGCCTCCAGTTCACCCCAGAGCCCATTAAGCATTCAATTAACTATCGCTTGACCGTGTTTGGACCATTGGCAATTTACACTTTGCATCAATATGTTGCTGCTGTGACTTGTTTATGGCTCTATGGATGTACGCAACAGCTTAGAGGAAAAGATATAACTTCTGTTATGATTTGGCACTACACACAAAAAAAAGTTGAAATGAATGAGACTGAAAAGGAGAAAGAAGTACAGCTCTACAGCCAGGCTTGAGTCCAAAATGGGCTTCAAGCGATAATCAAAATAACTGAATCATAATGGCTTAATTAAGTTTATCAGTGTCCCCCACAAAAACCCACTTCAAAGCAGTTGGACCACGAGATTTGATCATGTTTATCAACCTCTTTCCAGTCATATTTTCAATTTGAATCAAAATGGTAACCAGTGGATGACGTTTAACAGTTAACTTAACTCGACACTGTTCTTTCCAATTATTTGCACCATTCTTTCGCTGCATTACTTTTGGGAACAGTGACAGTTTGGTGTGATGTTATGAAGCCTTTCAGATGAAGCCTTGTGTGGAATATCGCTTGTATCTCTCATTTTAAATCATTTATTTTTCAATACCATAGTGACTGAGCCATTGCTGACTGCAATGAATGAACTGTGTGGTGAAATTGATGTATTGTAAGTCTCTGCATGGGACAACACTACAACTACAACAGTCCCAGACCCCAAGGTTGCTCGGGGGTTACAGAGAAGACAAGACAGTTTTTTGCATCAAATATTCAATTCGACATTGTGGGAAACAGCACTTTGCCAATTTTTCTCCACTTGTCGAAAGCCTGACAGGCTCTGTAACTACATAAAAACCTTTCTACTTTTGGCTTTAAGGATAAAAGCAAAGCCAATGCGCAATTCTCACGCTATTCTTTTTAAACTCATTGAATTATTTGCTTATTAAGAAAAACGTCAAGAACACAGTAATGAGCTATGTTTCTGTACACTGCAATATATTACATGGTGTGATATGTAACAGTTTAGCAGTAAAAAAGCTTTTTATCAGTGTTGTTCTACTGTTGTCAAGAAGTGGTCTGTGAATATTTAAAGCCACACTGGTCATGGTTATCAAACAAGGGTCATATCGAGAGCAACTGAATTTGGATGGCAGTATTTTTAAGACATGCATGTGTGGTTAATGTGCCCTTTCAGGCAAGCGAGACTACGTTTACCACATGATGGGTGGTTCATTCTAACAAAGCAGTCAGCTTAAGAAGAAAAAAACCTTGGCAAGCAACCTCTTATTATTTGAAAAACAAAACAAAACATAGGTGAAATGTATTCAGTTTTTAGGGGTTTTATTAACTATTGAAAAGTAAGCTATTTGAAAAATTGAATTGTTGATTGTTGATGATATCTTTTCCAAAGGGAGGACAGCGCTGCACTATGGGTGGTAAACCAACTATATTCTGACCATATAAATATGTGCCTTCTGTAGTGTGGTAATATAAAGGATTTTTGATCATTTGGGGAGTTTGACTCTAATCCCTTTTGTCTCCAATTCAGTAGGTACAATCATCATGCCCAAAGAGATAACAATGAATCCATGAGTTAGAGTCGACTGCAGCTTCACTGCAAAACAAACAAAACAAACAAACAAATAAAAATAATAATAAAAAAAAAAATGCTTTATATTATTGTTTTAACTTAGAAAACTAACTAAACTAAGCTAATCTGAATTATTTTGGGACATTCAGTATATGATTCCCAGTGTACACTAATTCATTTTATTAACTATGAGTCAACAGTGGAACCAGGCAATGAGTCATGGTTGATAATAATTGAGATGGCAATGAGTGTTCGGGGGCCACAGATGAATGGCTCCCCATACAGCAGCCTGTGGGCCAGTACCCTATACTGACTGCATCAAATCATAACATGGGCCAGCTGACATTCAACACTCCATCAGACAGTTGAGTGACTTGTGCTAACACATGTGACTTGTGTACTTCGCATCTCTCTGTGTGATACATACAATGTGGAACAATTTTTCATCCCTCGCTGTATTTTTATCCTCCATTTCATGGTTATACAAAGTGATAAGTGTTATTATGTATTACTATCATTTTTGATTTAGTTTAATGTTTCATTGTGATTGGGAGAAGGAGATATGGATCGTGTGATGAGACAATGAGTGAATGGACACTTTGTTTCCTTTTTTTCCACCTTGCTTTTTAGTGTTGTGACTTTACTTGCATGTTTTCAAGTTGAATTTTAAATATGTTTCCTCTTTTCTGAATTACCTCTGCTCTTCTTCGGTCTGATTTGGCTCAGTTCACTTGAGTGCAACTCAATTCAATACAGAAAAGATTCTTCAGGGTGATGGCTGTTTCTTTCGTACTAATTATGAAAAAACAATCTAATAAGGCTACCTATAATAAATACTGGAACCTACTGGAAATGCAAATAAATCAAAAGCAAATATACAGTAAGTATGAGCATGAGCTGCAGCAAACTGCGTCCTTTGTGTCAGGGAGCAGGTGTGCTTTCCTCAAAGCAAAATATTATATGCTCCAGAGAGATTAAATTGGCAGTCACGCAGCAATGCAAGCAGAGCAGTTTGTATGTGTGTGTGTGGGTGTGTTGAGCTTGTTTTTGTGCATGTGCTTGTGCTTCTGATACACTTAATACACTTAAACACTACATATGAACATCTGAGCATCTGCACCTGCACTACTTACAGTAAATGGAGGCATATATGCATCTATGCATTGTCTGTCAATGCATGTGTAGATGAACATGCACAGAGTTTGATTTTGTGTTCTCCCTTGGTTCCACATTATTATTGTTTTGTTTGGGGGGTGATGCTAACAAACCTTCTGCGCTGCAAAACTAGGGCACTGACTAGCTGCCGGCCAGAAAAAAAAAAAAAAAAGATAGAGAGACGGCGTACGGGGGGAGAAGTGGAAAAAGTGAGAGCTAGAGGAGAAAAGAAGGTAATGAAGAAATTACATAACTACAAAAGATAGCATGTCATGGGTCATTCCCTGCCGAGACAGACAGACACACAGATAGATAGAAGGATAGATAGACAGACAGACACACAGATAGATAGACAGATAGATAGATTTAGGTTAACATTTTAGTTTAGTTTCAATAGACTCTGCTTAACACAACGTGAGTGGTACTTTGTTGTTTGTGCTTGTAAGCTGCTCAGAGTTAAGACCATCAGCTCAGTGTCGAAGACTCTGAAATGTAATGATCTTAATGCTAAGAGGCCTAAGAGGCTTTATTCCTCATCCACCATCTATTGTTTCCTGTTAGTCATGCAGATTCACCTTAAAGACTTTTTTATTTAGAAACCTGACACTGATGAAATGAGTGCTTTCTGATACTGCACTGACTTAAGGGAGAAAAAGGTATTTCATTTATTTATCAGCCACACTGGAGCTGATCTACGCTGACATTGGGCAAGGACGGGGTACACCCTGCACAGGTGGGCAGTCTGTCACTGCACTGAGATGAGACAAGCAACTATTTACATTCACACCTGGGGGCATTTTACAGTCACCAATTAATCTAATCTGCATGTCTTTGGACTGCGGGAGGAAGCCGGAGTAGCTGGAGGAAAACCATGCTGGCACAAGGAGAACATGCAGTCTCCACACAGAAAGGTCCCGGTCAGCCTGGAGCTCGAATCCTGAACTTTTTTTGCTGTAAGGGAACAGTGCTAACCACTGCCCATCCATGTGTACAATGTAATACAGTGAATTTATACCATTTATATTACTAGTATTGATGAGCTCAAACAACACCACATTATCTGTTCTACTAAGACTAAAATGAAGCAGATTTTTTTCTGGTAGTAGGGTGGTCGCCTGTTACTGACCTTGATGGTGGTTCAATCCCCTTTCTTTTTTCTCTGCTCTGTGGCAAAGACAATAGCAGGAACCCATCACTTATCCATATGTTTCCTTTGGTTACACTGATGGAGGTCCAGATCTGCAAACATGAGTATCACTTATTATCACTGTGTGATAACCAGCCTGGTGTTGATGACTCAGATATCATTCTTGGATGCTGCAAAAAAAAAATTTGTTTTGTTTTGTTTTTTTTTCCTTCATCATTTTGGAAATTTTTTATTGCTGAATGATAAATATAACAATCAGATGGACATGGATTAATATTCTGGATATGCATCATTTGCCAAAACCACCTGAAAGGCATGGCTTTTATTGTAAGAAGAAAAATTTGTCGAACTGTTTTCCTGTCATGCTAACTTAGTTGTATAGTGCTCATAGTACAGTACATGCTTAACTGTTTTGAAGTTATCTCTCTTGTTAACTCTTGGCACTTGTCTTTGTGCAGGTCTGACTACCTGGTCTTTTGTGTTAAGAACAGTAGACATATAAAAGCTGATCCCATCAGTAGCGTACTGTCATCAACCGCCAACAGAGATGTGAACTTATTTATATCAACGGGAACGTTGTAGAGGTGGGAGTGTGACAGAACATAAAAAGGGAAAAACGGTAGGGAGGTAGGGAAAACAAAAACAGGGACGTGACAAGTGAAGAACAAGGCTGATAGAGAGAAGAAAGGCTTTGACACTAGGCATGTTACGAAACTCTCGGTTGCCTGTAAAATCTCAGTGACGGGGAGTGTGTGTGAAACAGGGAAGGACAGCATGTGAAAAAGAGAAACAGCATTCTGGTCTGGGGTCAAGGATATATATATATTCATCCACAACCCAGAGACTGAGACAATGAAAGTACAAGAGTCAGAAAGAAACAAGTGGACGTATACAAGCAAAAGATGATGGAGTAGAAAGATATAAGAAAGCATGAGCAGAGAAGAGGTAAGGACCAGAGTATGTCAAATGGGAGAGATAAGAGAGATAAAACAGAGCTTTGTTTTTTATTTCTCATCTTCTCCCTCATGGAGGCAACTAAATTTTTTCATTGTTTGATTCCCTTAGAAGACTTACACCACAGAAAAAAGAGGGCGAGGCAACAAGGAGAGAAAAAGCAGGAGTTTTAGAGTGATGAAGAAAGAGGAAATGGAGGATGTGGAGACTCAGGTACAGAAGATAAGGAGAGAGCAAAGATATAGACACAGGGGACAACACAAAAGAATTGTAATTAGCAAGGGAAGAAGAGCTAAGGAGGTTAACAGATAAACAAGGACACCAAAGAGGAACAGAAAAAGAGACAGACAAAGGAAAAGAGAACAAATTTACACTAAAAACAGATGCAAGAAATGAAAAATAGCGATTCCAGCAAGCGAAAGTGCAATAAATCTGTAAAGAGATGCAGACTTGAGACTGCCACATTAAAAGTTGGAGCTAATTGCAGGAGGTATGTGGGCGCTTTTAGATGTGTTACCACTGGATCAACTCTGGTGACAGCTGATGTCAAAGCTGCACAAACATTCACTACCACACACAAGCATTTAAAAACATCTTTGGAAAAGAAAAGAAAAGCCATACTTGACACTATCCTATTTCCTTCCATCTAACTCCGGAGAAAACACTAATGATATTTCTTCAAAATCGCACACATACAAAGTTCCACCGACATGCACACAATTGCACACCTTGTGCATTGTGCTAGGCTTTTAATGGGCTTTCACAAGCATATGTGCGCCTTCAACCATCTGCACATCTGCACAGGTGAGTGAAGTGAAAAAACTATATTCTTAATTTTTGCACCAAAATTTGTGTGTATAAGTGGGTTTAAGTGTATGATGCTTTTACTGTTGATTGTGTGTTTATTTTCACTCTTGTGGGCCAGAGTGCAGTATAGCTTTATTGTGTTTCTGTTTAATGGCACCATCCCGGGCAGGTGTCTGCTTACAGTGTTTGTGCACTGAAAAATGGAAAAGGGGAAACAATTTGTAAGTTCACCTATGTGTTGTGTTACATTACTGCAGAGCGGAGCTGGAGACTGAGCTGGGGCTCTGACTATTGCAGATGCATTTGACCCAGTGATTGTCCTTTTTCCTACTGCAGACAGAAGCCAAATGTTAGCAGATCCTGACTGGCTTTTGGAGAAGGGACTTCATGATGTTGCACATCTGTGTAAAAACACACATTTCTGATAAATGACATGATTCAAATTCACCTGTTGAATCAGTTCTTTGGATATTTTATATCATCTGCTATCTACTTTCCAGGTTTTTTGCTTTGTCCTGTTGTCCAGTCATTCGTTGTCCTGTCCTCGTGATGTGTGATTATTTGACTTATACTGACAGTGTACAACCTGTGAGTCAGACCACTGGCTGCATCAGTACACTTTCAAAAGCTCAGTATGTGGGACACAAATTGTCCTCTTGTACAAGAGTGAGCCAAGAGATATGTTTATTAGTTGGGTGACCCTAGTAATTATGATGGCAGCAAAGGAGAAGTTGGATGATGTAGTATAAAGAGTAACAAGGAGGTTGAGTTAACAAAACATAGGACTTTGACACATTTAAAACCAATGGTCATTGTTGTTTCTTTGAACCATGACTGCTTCACAATCTCAACCATGTTTTTGTCATTGTTATTGTGATGACAGAGGTGCAGTCGCCTGCTCCAACAATGCTCCAATGGACTATACATGAGGGAAAAGACAATTGACCCTGATGGTCATTGCAAGTTACATAACCAGTATGGTCCAAATACCAATATAAAAATGATAAATACTTTGCATGTCAGCTACTTCTTGAAAGTTACTAATGTCATCTTTTTCTCCCAAACCCGGATCCCAGCTTGCTCTTCCTCCTGCTGTCTTTCCTGATGTCCCTGAAGCACAAACCCCCACTGTGAAGTGTATTATCGCACACTGGGAGTTTTAACTAACTGCCACTTCTCCCAATTAGCATTTTTAAAACGACAAGATTTGTCAACCGCAATTGCAGTCCTTGGAAGATTGCAGGCATGGACTGGAACGAGGCCAAGATTAGAGGTATCTTGAGACTCTACATGCATCAGTGCTCTTTTAGCACCTGTCTCCCCCCAAGGAACAACAAGCGGTGCTTCATTTGCTTTCTCATGTCAAGAGCCAAGGCTGTTCAACACTTTAGACACATCTAATCTCAGCTTCAGTCAAATTGTGCCGGGGGAGCTTGAATCATTCATTCATATGGCACTTAATGTGTGTGTGTGTGTGTGTGTGTGTGTGTGTGTGTGTGTGTGTGTGTGTGT
>CM076664.1:232924-272089 GCA_038496675.1 Rachycentron canadum | reverse complement strand
GTATAGTATTGCATAGTATATATATATATATATATATATATATAATGTATCCCTAAATGTTTACATCTACCCCTACACTTAAGTGCATATTGTGATAGCTCATCTGCCACGTATCTATTTCAGCCACTGAATTACCTTCTGTCTACTTGTGTCAGTAAACTGTTTAAAATGATTATAACATGAGTATGAGGACATATGGTGTGACAAGGACAAGATGTTGTCTGTCTTGCAGCACACCCCCAATGATGTATAGCAAGCTTTGCTACAGTGCAAACAATAGAAATGTGTGTAAATCTCTTTGTGCTCTCATTGTGCCCCGTACGGTAATGCTTTCTCACATCTTGTGTGTTGAATGAAGCTCCGAGTGTGGTTTTAAGGTTTTAGATAACAAAAAACTAATCTGAGCGTTTTATCAAGGAGGAGGATACACATGTTACAGTCTAGCAGTATTCCTCCCTAATCCTTATATCCTTATCCCTTGTGTGTCCTGTTCATCCCCTGTTTGTCTCTCTGTGTGTGTTTCAAACAGGCCATGGCGGCCTAGTTTGCTTGTCCCGCCTCCTCACACCTGCTGCAAATCCACTCATCACCCACACCTGTAGACTGCAGCATATAAACCCTTGTCCTTCACTGCAGTCTTGGCCTGATTGTTCTGTGTATCAATGTGGTTCTATGTCTTTCACTGGTCACCGGTCACTGAAAATCCTGGTCCATGTCCACTGCCTTACTGGCTTTCCTGCTGCTCCCTGATCCTCCGTTGCCTCCAGTGTTTTCTAAAGGTTCCAGCCTGCCCCGCTCTGTTGTCTGTCCCACATCAATGATTCGCAATCCTGCCTGCCCCGGGCCACCACTCAGGATCTGCCAAAGCATCCTGGGTGACCACTCATTACAGCTGAGTAGCAAAATGTTCAAAATGTAAATCAAAATATTCTCTATTAGCCTTATTATCCTCTAAATTGACTTGTAATTATATCTTTCAATTTGACATATACTTGATGCAATCAATTAACTTAATTTAACACTTATTTACTAACTAGCTCAAAATATATAATGTTTAGTTTTCTTTCTTGATGGAAGTCGGTGTGCAACCAATTATCCTCAATACAGACTGTCTTTTTTGGAAACCACAACCTAGCAGCCATTGGAAGACCTGCACTGGCCTCATGCCTGGTTCTATGTGGATCCCTGAGTAGAAATCCAAATTCACATCCAGTAAAATGATTCTGGCGTAAAAAGAAAAAAAAAAACACGGCTCAGCTCAGTGCTACAGCATGAGTACTATAGTGCTACTATCATTCCTTCAAATGTTGTCATTTTTAAATTTTTTTTTTATTTTTTAATTAAGACAAATTGCCCATGAACTCAATTACTTACTGCTTTTGCGGTTTGACAATGTTGCCATGTTGATTGTACTCTGTGTTAATGTTTTGTTTCTCCATTCCTGCTGCAAAGATTAACCCAGTGAACCACGGTATAAATTGAAAGGATATACATAGTACTAGTGGTGAGAATGGAAGTATTGATTTTGCTTCCCCTCTGTGTATTCACATGGCACTTAGTCCTGCATATTATTATGAATCATGGCAGTTTATGATAAATAAGCCATACCTATAAGAATTGAGAAAAAAAAAAACAGTTGTAAGAGAGAGTATACACAATCTCCTGTCCTCGCACCACATGTAAGAAGTGCAAATACTAAGTTAGTGACTACATTCACACGATTCATTATCAATTCACCCTCTCTCTGTCTCTCTCACCCCAGTCTGCTGTTCGCTCACTCCTCTGGTCATGCAGCATAACATTTCTCCAGTTTTTTTTTTTTTCACACTCTGCTCTCTCCTCTACTCTCTGATACCATCCATTCATCCATCCTCAGCTTCTATTCATAGCCACTCTAATGTACATAAGCAGGAATATGTGGCTAAAATCCAATTAGCAAATTCCCGGTAAAATCCAACCATATCAATCCCAGAACAAACCAAAGTTAAAAAAAAAAAACAAAAACACGAGATTAGAAAGCATATGACAGTAATGGTAGGATCAGTGTAACGGCAAAGGCATAAAAACACAACCATACAGACAAGTCAAGCTACACTACACCAAAGAAAGTGATAGATACAGTGTGTTGTAATACATAATGATTTTTATATAATATTTTTATCCACAGGGCTTTACAAAATGCTTCTCGTTCACTGTTTCACACACACTGACTCAAACACAGATGACAGCAAAGGTGATGGTCTCAGCAATTTCAGGTTCAGTGTCTTGCCTGAGGATACTTTGACATGTAGAGAGACAGAGTTTGGGGGATCAAACCAGTGTCTCAACCATGTGAGACCATCTGATCTACCTCCAGTAGCTCATTTTAGGATGTTTTTCTGTGGAAAGTCCAGAGGTTGACTTACAGAAAATCTCATACTATGTCCTTATGGGCTTTGAAACTCAGTCAAGCAGATGTTGAGACTTTAAGGCCAACAATAGGAAGCTACATTCAGTAAGGTCAAGCTAATATCTTCACCTTTTCTAAATTTGAGGCCATTATACTCCTGAACACTTTACCACCTATGTGGTCTTGCCTTGATTTAACTCAGACTTGCAGTGGTGCCGATCACAGTGCAGCTGTATATTTCTGTCCAATCTCAACCCAAGTCTGTGTGAGTAGCAACAGAGGCCGACCCGAACCCAACATGCAATCTGTTTTATGTCTGAAACCCAACCGCAGCCCAATACAATTAATGTGAGCTAAAGAACTGAAAACGTGCACCATTGTTGTTGGATTAAACCTGGTGGTTACAGCTTTCCTATTTACATTGCTGTAACATTACTTTTAAATCTAGATTACAAAACAGTGGCCAGCTACAGACTGTTTCTTTTAATGCCATATTTGACTTTCAACTCAACTTCTTAAAATTTCCATTGCCAGTCAAAAGTTCTCATTTCCTGTCTTTTTTCTTCCATTGGTCAGTCTCCCTGTATGGTTAGACACAGAAAGAAAGTGTGAAAGACAGGGTCAGGGAGTGAAGTGCAGTAGTTATATTGTGCTTGAGTGTGTACACCTACAGAAGGGGTGTGGAGATAAGATGAATTATAGATTAAAAGTGGATGGAAGGTAGTTGAAGACCTTGCATCGCTAAGATGATGAGGTCAGATAGTGAGAAGTGGATCGTGGATGGGGAAGAGGTAATAAAGAAGCGGTGAAGGAGAATAGATAGCAAATGTGGGAGAGAAGGAGAACCTGTGATTAGGAGAAAAAAAAAGTGCTAGAAGAGACTGAGAAAGTGAGAAAGTGAGAAAGTGAGAAAGAGACGAAGAAGCAGGGAGAGAGTAGGACAGACAAAGAACACGGGATGACAAAGAACAAAGTTAGGGAGAGTAAACTTGTATCCTCCCCTGGGCTTCATCATTATCAATTTACCTGCTTTTCTCTGTCTCTCCCTAACCCCTTTTGTATGACTATGCTCACATAAATATGTCTGGTTTTTCTCTTCTCACTCTTTCTGTATCCCTGTCCGTGGGCGACAGTATTTCTTGATACGTGTATGTAGGCATATCAGCATATTGTGATCATACAGAAACAGAAGATTGGAAGAACAATGGCTTTGGTTGTGATAACAATGGTTTCTTACAGCGCTGACTGCAACGCTAATGATCACTGCCACATTCTTGCGGTTCTGTAAGCCAAGTCTGCCTTTCATACACATAAATAGATCTGCGATTTACAGTGTTAGCAAAACTACACAGTAATGACAAGATACACATTTGGTGTAATTAGCAGGGCTGCATTTCACTACTTTTATGTGACAAATATACACGCATCCATGGATTTCTCAGAGTCTTACTTTCATTTAAATCAGACATGATCATCTGATTTTTTTTTTAAAAACGTTTCAGCAGAGACCGGTTTTTCACCAGAGTTCAAACAACTGAGCAGAATGAGATCGAATATGACATGGAGGTATTTTCACCCTGAGGGAGAAAAGCTCTATGACTTTGTTGACCCCTGCAGAGGTTAGGATTTTTGTCATGTGTCACTAAGGAAACTCACCAACCAACCAACCCACAACAAATAAACCAGAGCTCTCACTAAGAGGAGGTAGCTTTAAACTATCATTACACAATCTGAATAATGAGACCAAAATAAACATTCACAAGTTGGTAAGTGATTTTTCCCTGAGGCACTAGACAAATTCAAAAGCAACATTCAGATGTGTCAGCCAAGGTTCTCTCCCTTTATAAAACTGAAAGTTTACCAAAACAGTGCTGTGTGCCGTGACTGAGTCATCCCACCAAGGCTTTCTAAAATAAATACCACAATAAGGCCAATGCTAATAACGCAATTTTACCAACTGTCCTCCATAAAAGACAGTGGTGCTGCCAGGACATAGAAACAGCAGAATGACTCTTTTGCATCAGGGGCTTATGCATTTTCTGCTGATCACTTTAGTATCGTACAGTAATAGTGCAAATGTCCTGCACACTTAAAGCCATCACAGGACTGTTCAACATGTGAACTGATTCCACCGCCAACTGAAGTGAGACAATGATGGTCTCATTTTTTACCATTACATTCTAGGATATCAAAATCAACCCGATTATAATATAGAGGTAATCATCATATGATAATGATATACTTTTATTCTAAGTGTCATCAGAACTGATGAACCACTTCGAACCACAAAGTAGCACAGTATTATATGAGCAGGCTGCGGAATGATTGCTTTGTGTACCTGGTTCTTCTTTCAAGTTTTTGAGCTGGATTGTCTTTGAAGCAACCTTTACACCTGTTTAACAACCCATACAATGTGCAGCATGGACTAACAGGTCGCTCTCATTCGAGGCTACCTAGATAGTATAACCCTGACATGCTTCCTAGGTTTAAAATAACACAAGGCTAGGTCTCAGACGACACCGTTCCTCATTTAGTGTTCCAGTTTCATCTTCTTGGCAATGTATGTGTGTGTGGTGGTCATTAGGCTTGTATGTGTGTGGGAGTGCATCCTAACTGAGACACACACACACACACATTATGCCCCAGTAAGTTTCTGTAACTATTCTAAAAATACTGTATACCCAAACTTTTTAATAGCACATTTTATTTGAGTAAAGCTTGCAGCAGAGAGCGACATGAAAACAGCTCAAAGCAAAAGGCTGGATGAAATGCAGAATCGCTGTGGGGTTGAACTCTAAGTTGAAAAAGTGGCACCTCAGTTCAGCTCTTAACCCAGCTCAACATTTCTTATCAGCATCTGTGAAAAAAAAAAAACCAACACTGAGCTGAATCACTTGTTTGTTCACTGAACATATCAGCCCTGTTTCTTGTATTATTTAACATTATGCAAGTATCAAATGTAATCCTTTACAAAAAATAATGTGATCAGACATCCAGTGGTTCAGTTTTCTGTGCTACAATTGGTTTTGAAGAAAGTAATCGTATTGTGAATTATGGACTAAGCTGCTGTTTATTTGTATGGACAGATGGGATCAAAATAAAATAACACGAATAAATAAAAACTAAATACTGTACATCTGAAAGTGAAGTCTGTCCCTCATTTTGTAAACAGGATGAAAAAACGCTCTGAGACTGCACACGGTGGCTTCTGCTCAAACACACGCCTCATCAGATCCCTGAGAGCGACTGTGTCGAACGAAAACACAATGCACCAAATGTTGTGTTGGAATAGGGCACACACGTATGCAGACACCGCTAGCAACCACTGCTGTCACGCTGAGGGTAGAGGATTAGGATGAACAGTGAGATTGTAAGCAAAAAGAGTTTGGAGTGATGTCAAAGCTTCTCGCTGAAGAGAAGTCCAAGAGAGCTGTCAAATGACCTGGTTTACATAACTGCATGAGCTTTAAACTGCCGAAGAAATGCCATATACTGTAAAACACTTGGTTTCCCTTGCAGTTAGTCAATGTTAAACCTCTCTCTAAACTGTCTTTTTATTACAGTAAGACTTTCAAGTAGATTAAAATTAGCCTCTCAGTTGATATCTTATTAATACCCACGTATCTGATTAATGTCAGACAGGGCAGGTAATAATGAACTGTTTAAAGTGTGTCAGTGTTCTCTTCACTCTAATACATATTTATCTTCTATGCAGATACTGCTTCTTTTTGGTTGGTGCAGTGACACACGATCCCAAGACTGTCTGGAGGAAGTGAAGAAGCTCACTGAACACTGAGCATCTTTTCAAAGGGTTCTCATCCCTATAATAGATTTAAGTGTCGTGGAAGCTGCTGGTCTGATCAGTCCGGTCTTCATCCTGCAAAACCCTGTGATGTAAGGCAGTTCACATTCTGTGTGAACAAGGCGTTGGCGCTAATATGTGTATATGGTCATACTCCAAGCATGCACTGCCCCCCCCCTCATCCCTTCCTCTTTATTTGAGGGCGCTGAACATTTGAGATTACATAGACCTAGTAATATTGCAGTCAAAAAATATACATGGTAGATACACAGTAAAAAGACACACTTAAACACAAGGCATTGTTCCCTGCCGCGATCTTCCATGAAACGCGCTTTCAAAGAAAACCTCAAGCTGGGTGTGGATGCACACGGTCACACAGGAGGATTGTCTGAGTGATGCTTCGTTCTGCCTTTGATCATGTTTCCCTTTCTTTCTCTACCTCAACCTCTGGCTCTTCACTCATTATGTTTTCCGCTGAACTGCTGTTGTGAAGCAGTTGCTTCTGGATTAGGGTTTTGCAAGCATACTGATCTGATTACTGAACTAGATAGGTCAGCTTATGCAACATGTATGGTTCACTGTACATGAGGGAGACCTCGTTTTCTCTCATACTGTTGCCTCTCCTGTGTTCTCCTACTCCTCCTGTGTTGTCCATTATTGTTTAACAATTATTTAAGTATCTTACCAAACCAGCAAAATAAAGGAATACAATCGAATATTGTAAAATAATAAAATGTGTTTCCCCCTGTAAAAATAAAGTGAATGGGTTTTAGAAGAATTACACTGAGTTCTATGAGGAAAATCTAAAGTACCAGGAATAAAAAAACCAAATATTTCTTAAGTTTATAAAATAAGACTCAACCACAAACCATTTTTCTTCCTAGCAGACTAGGGAGGAGCCATGATGTGAGTGTCAGTGTCATAAAGCCTCCTACTCTTCTCTGAGACAAACACACATTGTCTCACTTGCTCTTTCTCAAATTTAAATGTTCCTCATTTGTACGCCAAGACCAATACCATGCTGCCATCGCAGGGATGTCTGCTCCTCTTCTGTTTTCTCATCTCAGATTGTCCTTGTTCTTCTCCTCTCCCCAGTCTCTTCTCTTCTCTTCTCTTCTCTTCTCTTCTCTTCTCTTCTCTTCTCTTCTCTTCTCTTCTCTTCTCTTCTCTTCAAGGGTATGCTACAGGCGGGTTATGTGTGTGTGTGATTGTGTGTTTGAGAGAGTTTGTAGAAATGATATTTGTTCACTCCAGTAACCAATGTTGTACTAAAAGAGCTAAGCTGAGTACATATGTTTTCAGTGTACTGAGGATATATCATATCTTGAGAACCACATTCGCCTGTCTCTCACACAACACACACGCACACACACACACACGCACACACACACACACACACACACACAGTATGCAAAGCACAAGGACAATTACAGTGATAATTGCCATTTTCATCAAATAGTAGTCCTTTTTGTGTCACTGGCACACTTTACACACACGTAGCACTGATAATTACTTCAAGGCTGAAGCTTCATTAGCCAACAGACCTGGCAAGCAGATTAAAAGTTCAAAGAAAGAATCAGGGAGGACGGCAGCAGCCAGGAAAATATGAGGTAATTTAAAAAGTTGAGTTACTTGCAGGAGAGAGAGAATTAGGTCAAAGCACGATATAACATGGCATAGGTGGGGTATACTGTATACCAGACACCTTTATTTGATTTTCTCTTTACCTCTTTTCATTAAAATGTCCATTGTGAGCGTGTATATTTGTGTGTTTGCATCTGTTTGACTGGGTATATCTGTGTATGCGTGCATCTCTGCACCGTCTGTTCTGTTTCTGAATGCACCCATGCAAGCACGAATATGATGCAGGAGGAGATGAAATAACACACACTATCTATACATCATACATCTATAAATGCAGAGACCGGGCAGAGATGCAGTGACAAAACTGCAAAATAGACAAGAGTCAAACAACACACCAACAGATTTGATCATTTTACCTTCTCTCTGGATGGTGGGTGAGAGTGAGCGGTGGTGCAAATACTGTATCAAAGGACAAAAGGGCCTGTGATGTAACCTAATGTGAGCAGAATTAGTAAATGCTCAAAACAGCATACTGCCACACTGACTGCCACAATGAATCCAAAAAACGGGAAGGGCAGTAACACTGAAAGAGATAAAGACAGGACAGATAGACAGAGTGAATAATAAGAGAGAGAGAGACAGAGGAATTGAAACCAGAGAAGTGTTTATCAGTTTATCTTTGTGTGAAATTGAAGATCGGGGAGTGAAAATATGCCTAATGACAAGAAAGCAGAGAGGAAAAGGTACGTTCACTAAGTGCCCTAGTGATGCAGGAGCCAGACTGTGTGAGTGTTTCTATGGATGAAACAGTATCCTACCTTCCTGCTCTTGATCTTGTTCTCCTCCCTCACTGTCTTGACTTTTTATCAAACCCAAGACTAGCATGTGGTCGCAGAATGATAGTGAATGACAGAGGAAAGGCAAAGACAGAACATGAGAGGGGAAAAAGCCAGACAGACAGGCAGACGTTCATCAAGGTTTGATACTGTAAAATCTCCAGGTTGTTTCTACTTCCTCCCTGTCTTTGTACTGGCCATGCAACTATGGTTATACTGGGTTATAGACAAAACATGGGCTTACATCAAATAAGTGAATCATTATTTAAACTTAAAGTGGAAATAGAGACAGTAGCATCCCATTCATTCATTCAAAACTGCCACTCATGTACATTCATACTCACGTATTGCTCACTTATGTTCAGAGAGATAAACACACAGATTGACTGAATATGAGGCAAATGCAGGACAAACTGGATTTAAATATTCCAGTAATTCCAAAACCAGCTGAGTCACTGTCGTGTTTAAACATGTTTATTTTATATTTATTTGTACACGTGTTGCTCTCAAACAATTGTTTTTCTAATCAATTTATGATGCAAATTGAAGCAGCAGTGGACGACACAGTCTACAGACACTACAACGATGTCTTAAATACAGAAATTCTGATTGAATTAAACCATATACATCTCTCAAAAAAAAAAAAAATCTTTGAGGAATGTCTGCATGATAATAATTGGAAAAAGAAAATTTCACATTTCAATGTTTTTTAGGTTATTAAACATAAGCTTGTGCTGTCAAGAAACTTGATAGAGAGTTGTGAGGCTGCTGCCTCTATATCTCTATATGCAAATAATATGGAAAACAAAAGAAACAGGAAACTCAGACAAAATAAATTGAGCATGAAAATGTTAATTGATGTGTGATTTTCACTCTGGAATGTGTCACTGGTAAGAATATAATCTAAACCTAGCTGCGGTAAGCCTTACCCATCTGCTTTTTCAAGTCAACAACAAAGGACAATTTACAGTCACTTTGAAGTCTGAGATAATGGGAAAAGCAAAGTAATGAAACTCTTGGTGGATATGAGTCAAAATAAGTTCAGAACTCATCAGCAAAACATGTCACACACTTGATGAGACTCAAACTGTGAGGTAATTTAATGCTTCGTTCCTTCAGCCCCTCACTGGCAAAACACCCCCATACACAGATAAGACTCCAGACAATGCTGACACACACACACACACACACACACACACGCATACACACACACACACGCATGCACACACACACTCACACACACACACACACACGCACACACAGTCTTTCCATTTATCACTTCCGGAGGACTGCTCTATACTCACACATACGCAAAAATACATACACCCAGAGCATGTCTCTCACGCACACACACAAACACACACAAACACACACACACACACACACACACACACACACACAGACAAAAACATACACAAATTCTCAGTTCTAGGCTGCCACCCAATCGATAATCCCATTATAGCTGAAAAGGCTCTTTTATTTGTTCTGATTGAGTCTGGGTGGAGGAGGAGGACTGGCTCATAATTAAAGCGGGATTTGCTAGATTGATGATTAAATAGGGTGGATCAGAATGTGAACAGACACTTGGGCTGTGGCACGTATGAAAACATCACATTACACATACACCCCACAGCGACACAAGCTTAAATTTCGCCTCCCTTGTTCTCTTTTTCTCTGTACCCTAACTCGGGCCATCCCTCTTCTCGTCAACAGTATCAACATGTCCTTCACTGCCTCTGAATGAAGAAAAGGGGTGTGTGCCTTGCTATGTGAATGCAAGGCCAGTTTGAATGAAAAAGAGTGCTTGAACCTTGACTGCAACTGAAATGTACTTGGGCCTATAGTACTGGCACATGTTAAGAGACTTCACCTTGTCAAGAATGGTTTCAAAGGGCCCTTAATTGAGGCTCTAAATGCAGTTTCTCTTAATAACTAAATGCTAAAATGTGGTTATGCTGGGCAGCTCTTATAAGAGGAAGTGTTTCGTGTGAGTACTGTATGCTCCACTGTGTCCCAGTGCAGCAGTTTCCTTGGGCTGTTGTTGTAACAACCTTGCTGTCATTGGTATTCACACCGATGGCAATCACAATACAGGAACTGTCTGTTTACTTGTTTGCTCAGTGTGGCACCAAAGGTTGCAGGCGTCTCATTTTGGTTATTTGGTTAGTTAGTTTTTAGTGCACAAAAATTAAGAAATGTCCTCACTTGGACGAACTTCAGCCATCTGCACAGCATCAATGTATGGTTTGTTATCTGCTTGACAAAGGGTTATAGGGTGTTTTTCTGGGCCATTCCCTTCATGATTTAAAAAAGACTAGGAGGCACTGTAGCCGAAAACACCACAAATTTAAAATATGCTCAAATGGCGCATGGTGCTCTTTGGATGCACCATCATATATCTGCCGACTTCCTTCGATTTCAAACTTATTCATGGCTAAAGCTGGAAGGCATCATCACCTGACAGTGCAGATTTTTTTTTTCATACCAATATATGCCTCACCGTGTCTTTTTTATTGCTGTTTCTCAAAACGTTGCCACAAATGGCACCTTCAACAACTGACAAGCCTGCAACATTCAAAACTCTCTCCCTGCCTCCGCAATTTCCTGCCTTGTCAATGTAAAATTGGCATTTAGGCCCAGGAGCACAGCCAAAATGTGAAGGAAGGAGCCAGATGCAAACACCTGGAGTGTTAGAAGTGAAGAATTTTAACAATGCTGAAAATGACTGAGATCATTGAGTGGCAGGCTTGATGTTTTCCTCAGTCTCATTTAACCACTTAATAACTGCCTCCATTAACAGTTTATAACTCTTAATCCTTTCTCTATCGGTTAACTGAAACCATGTTAATTTCTACATAGTCTCTGATTCTCAGCATGATGCCAGGGCCTTTGTCTGACTTCAAAGATCACGGCAACAAATCTCTTCCATATCACCATGGTCAGATTTTTACAATAATTACACTGAGGATTTAGTCTTTTGTGAACAGTAGTTAGTTAATCAAAAATTCTGTATTTTATGTCCTATGCCTGCTCTATTAAGTAATTTTCCACCCACTGCTGTTGGTTTGTGCATCAGAAGCTCTTTCATATTTTGCTGTACTGTACTTTAAGTCCACAAATGTATCGACAAGTTTTATTAGTTCTCCTGTCAGAATCAAAAAACCCTGTAAGGTGCCCCGACAGGCCAGTCTGCCTTTACAACCAACTGGACCAAACTGATTTGAAATGAGTGACTAACTGACAATGCCATCCTCAGAGCCCACTGAGGGTTGTGGGGTAAAAAGCCTTCCAACATAAAAGGAAAAGGGATTTACTCATATAGGCGATTATATCGCTGACGGATGTAACTGTGCGACCAACCATATAAATTTTCACAGGGTTACAGCTACTGATTAAGCAGGTCACAGCTGATTATATAAGAACCAAGTATGCACATGGCATTGCACATTATGGGTCATATTTACTCAGAAAGTAACATCTGATTTCTTCAAGAGGGCCAAGCGCTTGCTTTATATCTGTCTTTCCGGATGAGGCTTTCATGATGCCAATCTTAGGGTTTGTATTTGCTTTGTGTTTCCTTTTCCCTCTTAATGACTGGACTGTGTTGTTGAGATAGAGCAGAGAGTAGCAAGCTGGCCTTTTAGTTAGTTAATTGTGCTATTCCTGCCTTTACTGCTGAGGATTTTTCAGAATAAAGAAGAATAGGCTGCTGCTATGATTCAAGGGTCTCCCCTTGATGAGACACTGGGTCCAACAGAGAGGCTGAAGCTCACACTGACATGTAAGGACGCTGTAGTCATGCCCACAGAGACAGTGAGTGTGTGAAACACCACGCATAGTCTTTGCTTGAAACCATGTCTGGCATTGAGAAGGAGAGATCATTGTGTGCGCACATCATTATATTTTAGAAAATCCCACTGCACAACAAAACAGAATAAACAGGTTGAAAGGCTAAATGACTAAACTAGTGGTTAGCACTGCTGCCTCTCAGCAAGAAGGCTCTGGGTTTGAACCCCTCTCTGTGTGCAGTTTGCCTGTTCTTCCTGTGGGGTAAATCCCTCCAGGTACTCTGGCCTCCTCCCACAGACACATTAGGTTAACTAGTATAGTTATATACAATTTGTCTCTATATGTTGAATCTGAAACCATGGCAACCTGTCAAAGTTGTACCCTGCCCTTGGCCAATATCAGCTGCTGGGCTCCACATATAATATGTAATAATTGATATTTACCAGCCTCTGAGAGTGCAGGCTGAGTGGTGAGAGCAAGGGAAGGCAGCTCTATTGGGATAATAGTTTTAGTCTTTATTGAACTGACATTCACTGTTTTGTTTAATTGTAGGTCAGCAGCAGTGTAACATAACTTGGTGGTAGGAATAAGAAATATCTTACACAATATAGACTAAAAAGCTGTTTTCACACGGTGTAACACATATAATGTAAATAGTGGTGCCCCCTCCCACCCTGTTATTAGCTCCTGATGTTGTTTTTTGCCTTACAGGAGGTGGGCGTTACAGATGAGCAATGTCATTTCCTTTTGTTTTTCTGTTCTTTTTTTGACAAAGTCCAACTACCCTTTTTTACATGTATTTGCTTTTACAACAAACATTCAACTTCCACCCACTTAATGAGTAATTTCTCATATTTTGTTAAACAAAAACAGATGTTCCAAAGTGAATTTTCTACTCTAAATATTCCATTTGGCATTCGTATAATGACACCGTACTGGGTTGGTCCCCAATGTTTTTAAAGACAACAAATCTATAATACAATATAAAAAACAAACAATGTACTGTAAATAACACAATTAATTGCGATATAATCAAAATCACAATGTGGCCAAACGCATTATCCAAATGGGGCTGCAGTTTAGTCTACAAACCATATTCTCCAGATGTAAGGGAACATGCTTGTACTATCAACATCATTTAATTTATTTATTTTTTTCAGTGAAAATAAAATGCAAAAACCATCATTCAAACCGAAATTGCAATCGCAATATCTGCCAAAATAATCACGATATGATTTTCACTTTGCATATCGTGCAGCCCTAAAATAAGCTATTTTTGTATAATACATTGTTGGTGTGATTATATTTTTCATGCCCATGTTAATCACTGATGGCACTGCTCGTCCTCCAAGGCTTGTGTGTATTTTTTTGATTGGCAAAATCAATTCTTCCACAATGATTACATGCGTAACCCACTATTGTCAGGAACACTGAGTCAATTCCACAATAATAATTAACATAATGACACATGATCACAATAAAATGATGCTCAAACTTAATTTCATGAGTATGAAGGTGGATAAACTGAGTTTTATTCTGAGACAAGTGAGAAGCACAGCAGGCGGAAGGCAAAGAAATAATTACAACAATTACTTCTTTTACTTTATCTCTGTCTGACACACACAGCACACTTACATATGCACACACACACATATGCACACACACACACACACACACACACACACACACACACACACACACACACACACACACACACACACACACACACACACACAAAGAATATAATAGCTGTGGCAAGTGAAGCACTGTCAGCACTAATGACAGTGTTGCCAGTAAAGTAAGTGCAATAAAAGCAGTGAAGATGGCATAATATATGCCTGTGAAGACACTAACTAATGCTTCCACCCCATTGTTAAACTATGTCAAATGCCTCACACACACTCAAACGGCACACAAGTAACATACATGACACACACACGCACACACACACACACACACACACACACACACACACACACACACACACACACACACACACACACACACACATACATACATACACATCCATGTACACCCATCTTTGTGTGGGCTTGTCAATAACATGATGCATTCCCCTGCCTCTTAACCAAACCTTGGCTACCACTACTGAATACATGAAATACATGAAAGCAAATCTTGACCCTCAAATAGCCACGTTTTCAGACTACATAAATATATCACAGATTTTTTTTTTTTACAATGCTTGTGGGGTTGCACATACACACATATATCTGAACACACGCACTGGCAAGAAGATTCAGCCTTTGGTAAAGCAGAGGTAAGTCTAACAGTGAGGATGTTTCACTTTTGTATGCAGTTATATAACGTTATCATTACTCATATGTGTTTTTTGTGTGTATGTGTGTGTGTGAGAGACAATGTATAGTCACACACAAGGTGACTGAGCTACAGAAAGGCAAAATCAGTCAAAAGAAACGTAAAGCCAGCTTAATACACGACAGGAAAGAAATTATTTTTTTAGCAAAAAAGGATGTCCTACCTGTTTTCTCTCTTACTTGGTGCCTTTGAATCCTCAGCTGTCTTTGTTAAGATATGTATCCTATCCTTTATGGAGACTTTTCCAGTGAGGGGAAGTGCTCCCGTGGTTGGCAGGCGGTTGATGTTGCACACCAAAATGAACTGGTTCTTTTGTTCTATTTGGATTTAGTACGGGTCCTCAGTGGTTCTGCTAGGGGTCCAGGAGGCCAACCTTTGCCTGAAAAGAGGAGTTAAAGTGAAAAATACTTCCAAAAATAACATCACTAGGTATCAATCAAAAGAAAGACTATATATATCAAAACAGTCTCTATTGTTTAACTTGCATTTCAAATCTTTTGCCGAGGAAGCATCTATGTTAAATCACATTTAAAGCACAGTCACTTCTTTTATTTCATTGGCATACAATTTGTTTATTATGTTAATTTATGTAGCAAACCAGTAAATCTCAATGTCAGTTGTAGAAGTGAATGGAAGAGTCATATACGTGCTGCTCACATTTCAAAGGATAAGAATGGCATATTTAGTGTTACAAAAGAAATGCCTTCTGGTAAAATACATAAATTTTTAATGGAGAAGAATAGAAAAAAATAATAGTAAATAATGCATCATTCAGCACTGAAGGGTTTCAAAAGAAAATGGAATGGCAGGGGTTTGACAATGTGCAATAATAGACATGAGCTGAGAATACAGACGAACTGAAAAAGGTGAGAAAGGAAGAGCAAAGAGAAGAGGAGAGGATTCTCAGAAGCGTGCTGGATTTTCTCAACATCAAGACTGTGAAGAAATGTGCAGTGGACCCATGACAAGCCTGAGATCAATTTATCTATCCATCCATCTATCGATACAGCTATCCATACAGCTATCCATCCAACCAGATAAGCCTTTCTCCATCTCTCATTCCCTCTCTGTCCTCCTTTCCTTTTTTCCTGCTCACTTTCTCTTGCTTCATTTCAGCTGCTGCAGTTCACTTAAATTAACATCACCGGGGCAGACAAGTAGGATAACAATAATGATGACAATAATGGCTGATGATGCATCAGAAGGGTACAAGGTGACAGATGGCTCGATCTGTAAGTGGTACTATATATAATGAGATGCTACCTATCTTCCTGTTTCAGTCACAGAGCAGGACACCTGTCACAACTCACCTCAAGCCGTCAGCGCACAACATACTGATACCTATGAATAATTTGTGCAAATAACTGTCAGAGAAAGCGACACACGTGCCCCCCTTTTTGCTCTCTCTCTTGCTGTTTCTCTTTTGGTTTCTCACTTTCCTCTCTGTCTCTCTTTATCTGTCTCTTTCCCTCTTTCTCTCTCTCTGTCTTCCTCCCTCTGGCTCTTTCACCCTCACCCCAACACACATACACACACGCAAGCACAGACATACCCACACAGACAGTCTAAATCAGTTAGTGAGAGTCCGGCCAGCTGCCCGAAAGTGAGCTGAGTGTGACATCTCATTTTCAGCAATAATACTGGGCTGATCCTGCTCCTCCTCTTGTCAGTAAAATGGAGTAAGAGCACAGAATTGCATATTATCATGACTGGACACATTAAGCAGGCATGTGCATGTGAGAAGGCAAGAGCTCAGGTCTCACAAAAACACATACACGCAGAGGAAAAACACACATCCTACGAGCTTTCACTCTCAGCTAAAATATATTTGCAAGAACCATGAGCGCGAGAATGTTTTGTGCGCACCCTGCAGACACTAAAACAAACACATATGCTCATACAGTATAGTACATACGCAAACACAAGCTTGATTACCGAAACAGATCTGAAGTGTCTCTCCAGTCTGCTTTTGCTGTCTGAGCAAAAAGTAAGGTTAAAACTACACAATGTTGAAAAATGCCCTCAATGCACTAAATGCACAAAACTTCTTTTCATTGAGGAAGTGCACTGTCCCAGTGTTGTGTCTTTGCTCAAATTATTTTCACATAAAGTGGTCGTGTTTATGTTGTTCAAATGCCTTGATTTTATAATGAAATTCATCTAGGTCCTCAAAATGCTGAATAGCTGCATAACCCTCATAAATTATTGTCATATTTTGGAATATCTTTTTGTCTAGTAGACCCTCTCTGTGTTTACATAACAGGGGTCAAAGTGGATCTTCAAGGGAAATTTTTTCTTAAAATGACCACACTCGGCTGTCACTTGAGCTCATAGCTCAAACTATATATTCCTGCTTGAACCATTTCCATTTTGGAAACTTGAAGAGTTTTCCTCTTAGGAAAACCCCCAGGTTAAACTGTCAACTTTCTACCCAAGATGTCAAAAACTAATAGCAAGATTCCCATTAAATTTACCGAGGATATTTATAGTCCCTGGAGGGTGGGTTCTAATATTCTGGGTGAACCGTCTGACTTTTCATGTCGAGACAGCAATTTCCAGCTGTGTGCAAGAAATCTGTTCTGAATCTCCAAAAACTTTTCTGAGCAAATGTGTGTACTCCAGACACTCTGCTTTGATGTAGGATAAAATTTAATATTTAAACTCCTGTGATACAGCTCTAAGAACAGAAAAAATATTTATACCATTTTTTTGTTAAAGTTTTAAATATTTTTGTATTAAATAGCCATTGACTATATCAGCAATTCTGCCATTTTTTGCCATATAAAAATAATATACATATAAATAATTGCTTGGTATAGTTACATCAAACAGCTATATTTAGCATATGCATTAAAAAAAGTAAAAACTGGAGGGATATATCATCATATATCATGTATCTCTCCCTCACTACTCAATGTACCAGTATGTTTTCTATCTGGTCTCAATAATAGGTGGACACCATGTTTGACTCCTGTTTCTCTAGCCTCTATTTAAGATTCTTGGAGAAATCATTGATCAAATGAAATCAAGATGACCTAAATTTACAATGATGGCAAGTTTAGAAATATACAAAATCAACCAAAAAATAAATAAATAAAAATCTGTCACTAGCAAGTAAATTTTAAGTACATTCCTAATGGACAAGAGGTATAAGATTGTTCAGTTTTCGCTCACATTCCAGAGATTCCCTTATTCTGTTGCATTAATATTACTGGAAAAATAGTTCCTCTATGATTAGTCCTGGCACCAGCCAATCACTGGAGACAGTTAAAAGTGGACCAGGGTTCCATTGCAACTTCATGGCTGCAAATTATAGTCCAGAACTGTTAATTAATTCAGCAATCCTCTTCCTACAAATTAAAAGGAAAGCTGGTTTCGTTAAAAAAGCCAATCGCTTGATGTAATTCGCCCACAAGGTTCTCGGTGTGTTATTTCCCTGATATGTCATTTAAATGTAAATTTATCATCGAGCCTGATGCTAGGATACTTATATCTTGATAGGTGTCTAATATTTAAACCACTCACTGCAGAGATATTACAAGAGGTATTATTTTTGGATCTCAAGAAAAACCATGAATTTTATTTTTATGTATCAGCTTAATATGAAAATGTTACACTGTGTGAGTTTCTCAGTAACTGATTGAGCAGAGCCAGCAACACAATACAAAATGGTATAGATAGAATAGAATTAATAGAATTTTGCCACCATACAGGAAAGAGGTCATTTCACTGATATAAATGGTGAACAGGACAGGGCCCAAAACAGATCCCTGCAGCACTCCCATAAAAGAGCCAGACTGGGCTCCGTTGACAATTGATCACACAATTGATCACACAATGATGTTTGTCACATAAATTGTTGTGAAACAGTTTTGAAATTGTTTAATTGATTTTGAAAAATAATTATTGAGATTGTTACTATTTCCATTTTTATGTAATGGAACCATGTGTGCCAATATCCAAAAACTGTATTCCTGATGTGATAAAAAAAAAGGTTGAATATATTGTAAAGTACCTTCATAAGTGGTGCAAACAACTATAAGGAAAAAATAGCCAAATTGTCATTTCCAACTGACCCTCTCATATCGACGGCCTGTAGCGTTTCCTGAACAAGGGAATCCACAGGGAAAGCTCAAATGGAGAGCTGGGAATCTGGTCACAAAATCATTAATGGTGATATGGTTTCTACCGCTCTATCCTCAAATAAGTGGGCAGACACAACACAATGTTTATTAAAAGCTGAATAGACATTATTCAGCTCAGACACTAAGTAACAGTCAAATTTGTGATTTGGAGGAAGAAGAGAAGTAGTGGCTTTGTTCTTTTTGACTGTCTTCCAGAGTTTGGCAGAGTCCACTTGGCAGGTTTGTAATTAAGCCCAAATGGTGTGTTGACTTGGCAGCCCTAAATGCAGCTGCACAATTGTTTCTCAGGCATCTAAATGACATCCATTGGATTTGACCCCTGTGCTTCTCTGGCTTGTGACCAGGCTTTATTCCTTTTTGTAAAGAGAGCTGAGAAGTCAGGGGAAAACCAAGGGTTCAGTCATTTTTTTTATCCAATTTTTTTTTTTTTTTTTTTTTTTTTTTTAATGTGCATGTTTATCAATGACGGAAAGGAAAGATTTGCTGAAAAAATCTCGGGCAAGTCCACACCTGGAATTAATTTTAAAAGGCTTGTTTCTTTTTTTTAAATTTCTTTTGTTGACTATTTAATTTTGCGTTGTTTTCAGTTATGTCTTTCTAACACCAGCTATCACACAATTTTCGATGAAATGTGCCACTGGTGGCAATTTTATTATCTCTATTAGAGAGGATTAAATCTATCAGTTCATTTTGTGTGATTTTCCAGGATCGATCAGGAAAGATCTTGCAGGAATCTATGACCGACGACCTATGCTTTGATTTTTCTTCCCTCTAGAGTTTTATATCGTCCCTCTCTGTCCTCTCAAGCTATGGTAACCATTATAGATAAGGGTCCAGGGAGAAACAAAACAAAAATTCATTTCCAGGCAAGTCTGAGTGAAGAAGGACAAGGCAAGACACACCTTAGAATAGTTAGTTATATGCTCTACTGGACAAGGCACCCTCAGAAATTGGTGTAGCACTACATTCACATGTTGGCTTTGAACTGCTCATCATTTTCTTCTTGACGCCAAGGTAACATTCAAACACTTCTTCCTAAGACATCTGAAGTCTTTTTCTTCAGCTCACACGATTTTAACCACAGCAATGATGGACTTATTCAACAGTAATTAAATTATCAGCATTTACACCACACCAAGAAGATTTTCCATGGCTCTTATTGCCAAGATGGGTACGTAGCCCAGAATAAACAGAAATTGTAAATATTCTCTCTGTTTCATATGTATTCATAGCAGCCAATTGATGTAGAGACCTCAGGAGATCAAATCTGAAAAATCACTAAAACGCATTACATGTCCACAAGCAACATGGACCCCCAAGGAACCTGGAGCTGGTTGGCTATTATCATTTATAGTTTCAGAGGTGACACCTGTGTAGCAATTCACATGGAGTGTAAATATTCTCTATTTCTTATTTTCTCACTCTTACAGAAGTTCACTGTTTCTCTCAATCTTTTTCTACCTCTCCCACTCATAATCACATCAAAGAGAAGGAGTTGCTGACACAATGAGAGGGTTGGAAATGAGTCATTTTACCTCTGTTCTGCTACACACACACACACACACACACACACACACACACACACACACACACACACACGTGTGCGCACACACCCATAAACAGAACCCTTACTCATAGATACAGTCAGCATTTTTATAGCTTCTACACTCTCATGGGTCCATGGGTGGGTTACAGAATCTCATGTGTGGGGGGGTGGCTGTGTTTGCACATGTGTTATTTCATACTTGTACTATTTCATCAAGTTCCGTGAAAACTAATCAAGAGAACAAGAGTGGAGAGGTGACATTCAAGGCAAGAAGTAGGAAGAGTCAAAATTAAATTGCAGCATATGCAATGGGAGCAAAAAAGCAGATGAAGACAAAGGTGGGAAGTCATCACAGGCAGATCAGAAGTGGTAAAAATGATTTGAAAGAGTGTTAGTCAGATTTCAGATAAGGTTTTTGTAAAATGTACAGTGGTATAGAGGGGGCACAAACAGTTAATTTACACCTTGTTAGACTGACAGTATGTTGTGTCAAGGCCCACTGAAATTCAACACTTTCTGTGTTTGTGGTTTTGCATGGATGTCACATCCACTGTATCAAATGGCCATTAATGTGATTAGTTTAAAAATAAAATGAATGGAAAAGCTACAAAAGACAAACAACTGTGAAACCATTGTAGACATTTGCTTGTCTAACACATCTCAAATTCACTCTGCTGAGTTCAAAACCTTCAGCACCATGTATGACCAATACAAATCTAAAATGGACACTGGTGTGCACAAAAATCTGCCACTACCTCTGTAACCAGCCATCCCACTGCTGCCAGCATTATTCCCTGTAAATGGTTACACAGTGGTCATTAGGCCTAATTCTTACAAGCTTTACTTGTGTCAGGGCTCCCATGTGTCTCAGTATTACAGTGAACATGAGGAAATTGTAAAATGTTTAGTAGTAAAAAAGGTCTCTGCCAAAGCAAGTCTGTTTCAATCATGCATGTAGATTTTCTTTGCATTTTGCATCTTCAAAATAAATCTTATGAGTAACCTTATAGGCCTGCATGCATATCTTCAGCTTTACCACACTGTATCTCTGTATCCCAGTATGAAAACATAATTATCTTAATACAATGCCTATATGATTTATGCAGAGATATGCAGGCTGGTGAACTAATTGTATGTGATTTGTTGGTGCATTGAAAGAGCAATAAAGGATACCTAATTATGCTTGAAATGATTTCTAGTGCTTTGCTACATACAAATACAAAGCAAATAATGCTGGAGGAAAAGTCCCTTAAATAAATAACAAAATCAGTCAATTGTATGCTGTTCATCTGGACAAATCCCATTTGTAATTTGATTATGCAAACATCCAATTATCATGCCTCATGCTGCATGATCTTTATGAGATCATTAAGAAGCCAGTTTAGACTGAGTCATGTATTTGAACTATTTTGTATATGCATCTTATTATTTCATGCCATGGACATCTGAATTCACAGGATGTATGGCCATACATTGGATCTCCCATATGTCCAGTTAAAAAACAAGTTATATGAAATGATGTTTTTGTTTTTTTTTACAAAATTCATGATTCGTCATGTAAGTTAGGCACATAACACGACACTTAAATTAGAGTAATTCTTGATCAGAAGAAAAAGGTAAGGTCTTCCTTTGGTTCCATGTGTCAACAAGCTTTATCAGTCCTCAGTCATTTATCGGTGAGCACCCATGCTTATCACCCGCAGCTGTGCAGCGAAAGCACCACACACTCCTTAAATGTTTTCATAAACACCCTGTGAGGCAAGAAACTGAGGCTGCCAACACAGGTTTAATAATCTGAGGAGAGCAGGTGTGTGAGTCAAGAACCAAGGAGGAGAAGGAGCCCGCATCTGGTGAATGTGTCACTGTTGGTTAGGTAACCACGCCAAAGGCTGAATTGAGCATGAAGCAGACATTTTGGAAAACGAGATCCTTTAATGTCAACCATAATAAAAATCTATTTCGTCACAGAAAACATGAGAAAAGAATCTGTTTGACTGGTGACCAACAAACAACGCGCCATTGAACAACACTTCAACACCACAAAATTAAATAACCCCTTCAGGGAAGTTTCTCCATTTAGTTTACAATTTGGGAGAAGGCTGCTGGTAAATTGCCAGCATACCCACTTCTTCCTTCTTGACTACACAACTGACAGAGCGGAAGGATCGGAAAGGAGCAAAGGAGGGAGGACTGAAATTGAGCTTCTAACAAATACTGTCTATCTCCATCGCCCACCCATCTGTCTTTCCGTCTCTGTCTTTCCTTCAAGGCGCATGTGCCCTTGGTACTGCCAGGCAAAATCTGCCACCAAGGCTCCTAACTTGCAGACCCTCAGGCGGGTGAAAGAGTGAGAGAGAGTGAGAGAGACAGCGACAGAGACACATAAAGTGAGAATAGGAAGACAAGATCATTAGTGATAGAAATAAGGGATGAAAAAAAGAGATGAAAAAAAAAAATTGACATCAGAAACTGAAGACCTCATCCTTTAAAATGCTTGTTACAGACTCCATGGCTTTCTGCATGTCTGTCTCTTTTGGGGGGGGGGGTGTTTACTCCTCAAGGTAGTCTGCTGAATCATGACTGTGATTCATGAGACAACCTTTGAACATGTGCGTCAGTGTGTGAAGGTAAAAAAAATTGACTTGTGTCAGTGTGAATGTGCATGTATCCATATGCGTTTAATTGTGGGCAGCTGATGCGTATTGTATGCTGGGATATGTCTCAGGTATATCGGTATACAACTCCATCTCAGAAAGGTAATTATGACACATTTACTCCGTGTACACACACATACACATCAACACACATCCTTTGGCATAAATAAGCTGTTTCCCCTCTGGAGATATCCATGTCAGCTCTTTGGCCTTGTCTCATTTGTTTGTATTTTGTTGGTGGTGTGTTTACATTTAAGTAGCAAATTAGTCTTTCAAACCCATCAAACCATTTTATAAGGTAAACCAACTTCAATCTTCCACTTTCATCACTAAGCTTTCCTCAGCATGCCAGGCTATATAAATGAGCTGTAACCCTTCATGTTGTCAACTATGTCTGTGAACATAAATCAATGGTTTTCTTCCCTGTCAACAGCCACAGTGGAACCATATGTTTTAACCAAACCTTTGGCAGAAAGGTCTGGGTTTTGGAGTGACTGCTAGAGTTGACACTCTCTCTCGTAGAACATTGTGGATTAGAGGGAGAATGGGGACTTTGATAATATCCTCCCTCTTCTCTCTCTCTCTCTCTCTCTCTCTCTCTCTCTTTCACACACACACACACTCACTCTCACTCTCTCTCTCAAGTAGTGAATGACAACTCTCTGTGGGGTGGAGATGCTGTCAGAATAATGTTAAGATAATGGGTACTGGCAGGACAATGTTTCATTGTTTTTGTTGTTGTTTCAACCCAGAAAACAAAACAAAACAAAAAAAAATAGATTAAACAAACAAAGGGGATCATCATGGTCCCATGTGCTATATTTTTCACAGACATGTGATTGTTAGTGCTGAGCAATTTATGTCAGCCTTACACCAAATGACTTTTCAAGCAATTTTTGTAACAGAATTTTGCAGCACGCTCCAATCAACTTGATCATTTGGTGTAAAATGAACATTGCTGGCAACCTAACTGCAGAAGTAGAAAGGATAAATGGTTAAAATTAAGTCAGTATTCAGTCACTGACATGCTATACCTCCTTAGCTCAGATAGGTTAACCACAATTTAACCATTCAGTTAATTTTAGTAGAATGCACAAAAAGCATAATTAATTCAAGTTTAATAGCATGATACACCAGCAAGATGGCAAAGCATTAAGACTCCATATCTTTAAAGCAAAAGTTAAGTCCGACTGTCCATGTAAAATCCATGCAAACTGTCAAGAGACTTTATTTGCAGAACTTCTCTCAACCCTTCTGCCATTTCCCTCTTTCTGACTGCCTGGCAGTAAGTATGCTTGTTTTCCTGCTCCTGCCCAGCTTGTGACAGTGGATTAGGTCTGTAATCTCCTTGTTCAAGACTGGACTCTTGCTCAAACTGATAAGACAGGACCATTGCTATTGTAAGAACCACAATCATTTGTTTACAGTTGCAAAGAAAGAAAGACGCAGGCGGAAAATGTATTTTCTGACCAATTAGAGCACACTGATTTATGAGCTTCTTCTGCTGCCCATGTAGCATAATTTCTAGAAACTGTGTGATATTTTGGATTGTCTGATACACATACTGTACATTGTTTTACATAAGGTAATTAGCAATACAGTATAATGTGTTCTCTCTTCCAAACTTCTGAAACCAATGCAGAAAAACAAAATTATGATAATTTTTATCTTTCTAAAGAAGAGGGAGACATAACGTATGTCAGAACTGAATATAATTAAATACATAATACACCATTGTACAATTACTGAATATATGATTCTACAATATATAATTGTGTAACAAGGAAAACTGTAGTTGGCAATCCTAAAATAACTATAAATAACATTTACACAAGCTGTGCAGTTTCTTTGTGCCTGAAAAGATTAGTTCATGATTAAAAATGTGAAATAGTTATTTCTCCGAACATCAGTGGTTAGGTCATTTACTCAATTAAAGTTGTTGTGTACAGTACCACAGAAAAGGGTTTCAGACATGTACACTGATGAGCAGACAGACTATGCGATCTTTTCAGGCAAAGATGTGTTCATTATCCTCACCAAGTCATGCATGCATTGTTTATGGGAATAAAAACCAAGAACATGCAGAACCACTAACAATCACCCTTGTAGAAGGCCATGAAATAAAAAAAAGTGCCTCAACTACAAAACCGTCACATTTCAATTACTATTTTTATTTTATGTGCTCTCTAAAATGTAAGTAAAGGTAAGTAAATAATCCCAACCTTTTACTTATAAATAAAAATGAATGCTCATTTTTGCATATAAACCACAGCACAATACAGCACCACATACACACGCTCTCATTCTCACACGCACTTGTCTAAGCTTTTGTCGCCTGGCTAGTGGATTAAGTGTGACCATTTGTGAAATCATTTGAACCCCTAGGGGTGCAAAGAGGACTGTAGATAGTATGTGTGTGTGTCTGTGTGTGTGCATACATATGTGTGTATCACTGTGTTTAAGTGTGCAGCTTGGTGTGCATTCAGCTTGATATTCTGCACATTCTTACAGCGTATGTCTGCTTGTGTTTGGGGACTAGAGCGTGTGTGTGTGTGTGTGTGTGTGTTTGTGTGTGCTTGTGTATGTGAGATTCAGCTCTGGTTTAACTACACACCAATAAACCTGAGGTAAAAGAAGTTTTTCTTTTAAAAAGTACTGGAAAATGAAAAAAGAAGAACAAATAAAGTCCCCTTGGATTGTTTTAACAGAGGATATGCAGCAATCAATATTATTATTGACTGAGGGGAAAGGTACCATTTGTTTGACTATCGATTACTTCAAGGCAACAGCTTGTTTCTACATTTAAGCCTGTGTGACTCCAGACTCTCAGTATGAGAAGCTGACTAAGCATCAGAGAGCATTCGAAGGATATAAATACAGAAAAAAAGATATGGATATGAATGAAGGTACACACATCTACACACTATCATGTTTTAGTCAGTCAGTACTGAGAAATGGGTGGGCATACTAAAAGCTGTTTCTAAGTGCAGATGTGTGTCTACAGGCCCCAGGTTTGGGTGAGAGATGCGTTTCTAATCTCTAATCCCCTGGAATAAACCAGAATTATTCTGCCCTCCAAACACCTGTCTGTCTGTGTACCCACTGTCCCAGCAATGCTTATGGCCTGCATTTTCAGTCAGCCTGCAAACTGTGTGCATGCCTGGTTTTTCCCATCCTACTCACACTGAATCCCCTCCCTACTTTCTCTCTTTTCCTCTCAGTTTATCAATTTCAATTGGCTTCTGTGACCTGCAACCAAAGCAGAATTCGTATCAAATTTAGAGGACTGACAGAATGGATGAATCAGATAGAAAAAAATAAAAAAAAACTCTCTATTTTGAGATACAAAAGCTGAGGAAAAAAGCTTTCAGAGCTCAGGGGGCTTCCAGGATTTTCTATTTTGTTGTTTTTTATATCTCTCATCCAGACATGAGTCCTTTTGCATCACAGCCAGGCAAGCTTTCTGCGTTAGTGAATCTACACTGTTATAAATTCTAAAAATGGATGTTAGAGGATAGAAATCAGAGGAAGTGAGTAAAGTAAGTACAGAATGAGAACTATGACATATATTAGGGATAGTAATGTCTTAAAGAGTCATACACAGGTAAATTGAGTCCATTCTATCTCAGTGAAAGGTTCAAAAGGTTAGGGAAATATATTCTTTAGTGGCATAGCACCTGAAAAGTAGTTAATCTGTGCTTGTTCAGTCACAATGATCAACAATGATGCCTGATCTCTCAAACATTTCAGATAATGACAAATAGTTACATGTTTTGTTGATCAGAGGGTCCATGAATATGCAAAAAGAAACTTATTCATTTTTTAGTGCCAGACAAAGACTGTTCAGTTTTTCCTAATTTTTTTTTTTTTTTAATCATAGCATATAAACTGCAATGTGAACCTAAGGGTGTTATAACAGGCACGACTGTCATGAATTTGAATCTCTGCCAAATGCCATGTTCAGACTGACTTTATCCCTGCCTGAAAAAATGCAGACTAGGGTAGTGTGCACATTGTTGCGCTTTCTGTACGTAAAAAAAAAAAAAAAAAAACATAAAAAGCAACAAACAAAAAAAAAATGCAGCTTCTTTTGTAAGGAAGAAAAGAAAACAATAAATTTAAAATCAGATTCTGAGCACATTTTGCAAGCCAAGCCAGTGAAACAGGCAGTTCCTGTAAGCCGTGGCAGAAACTGGAATGCAAACAGATGCTTCAGTAGAACATGCCGCCACATACTCATCCAACTAAACTGTGCCTAGACATACACACATACACACACTTCCATACACACGGGGAATAGAGATACTGTATCTCTGTGAAACTGCAGATGCAGAGTGGGTGACAGAGCTAAAATATTTATACCCAGATCTTCGCAGTCTGTACAAAGAGAGGGAGAGAGACAGAGAGAAAGATGGATAAAGGGAGGGAGAGAGGGAGAGATTCAAGACGGCAGGCTACAAAAAAAAAAGGGTGATGGAAAGTGTCAGTGTGTGTGTGTGTTTTTCTGTGTGTGATTGTGTGTGTGAGAGTAAGAGGAAAAGCAGAGTGATAACAACGGAGAGGGAAAGAGAGAGTGAGAGAGAGCGTGCGAGAGAGAGAGAGAGAGAGAGAGAGAGAGAGAGATGAGTGTGCAGCAGATGCCAAATGAATCTAGGGCAGTTCAGAAAAAAACAAGGCATTATTCCAAAATCCACTTTACGTGTGTTCAAGTATGTGTGTGTAATTGTATTTCTATATTTGTGTGTGTGTGTGTGTGTGTGTGTGCATGAAGTACAAGCAAATATGTAAGCATTCATCTAATGTGAGTATAACATGCCAGAGGCTGAAATTCAAGTAAAAACACAGCAACTTTCTATTTTTTTTTTTTTTGCTCTATCTTTGTACTTTTTATTCATCGGCCTTTAATAATTACAGCGCTCTCTCTGCATCACACCCGCGCTACCTCCAGCACGTTCTGCCTCTCTCTCGCTGCCCTCCTCTCTCACACATCCTCAGCAAAATTTTTTCATCAGATGTCGGACTGGAGCGCTGGAGGATTTTGTGTCTGTGAGCATGGGCGTGGGTTAATAGGGGTGGGGGGTTGGCACCAAGCAAGGATGATGGCAGATGGTGCCCTTACTTAGCACACATACAGTACTCACAGTAAAACCTAACTAAACAGATGCATCCTTACACAGAGAAAAATGAGCAAATAAGTAACATGCATTGCTCAAAATATTCTGCTCACATGGATGTAGCTCACGATTGCTTCCAAATGAAATAAGCTGCAACCACTTTTATCTGCCTTCATTTTTGGGGAATACATTCTCTTTCTCTCATTATAGCCAAGAACTGCCAGTAATATGAATGGCTGCAGCTATACCCATTTATATATATATAAATATATATATAAAACGCATACGCCCAGATATTTATTTTGGCTTTATTTGTTTGTTAGATTATTATATAGTTATTTTGATGAAGACTTATTAGCTAAACAATTTCATATTACAGTGCACTGAAAACATGAGCAAATCCACTCAGTATTAGTGCATAGTTCACTGCAGCAAGAGTCTGAAAATAGCATCCTTAACAGTAACAGCTGCATATTGTATGAGTCATGTCAAGCTTCTTCTTCCTCGGGAGATTATTAAATCCGAAAATGCGTCCAAACGCTTGGCTTCATAGAAGATCAGAGTCGTTGAATTAATTTTTCTTCCTTTGTGGCGTCACAAAAACAGCTAAGTTCCAGCTATATTGTGGGGCCACACAGGGCATGGGGCCAATGCAGGTCTCAGTGTCTGGGGCAATCCAAAATTGACACTGGGGCGAGGGCAGGGTATATCCTGGACAGGTCGCCAGTCTATCATAAGGCTGACACGTCGAGACAAACAACCATTCACACTCACATACATGTCTACGGGCATTTTGGACTGTTGGAGGAAGCCAGAGCACCTGGAGGGAACCCTCCACCCAGGCCCAGGCTCCTTGTTTGAACCCAGAACCTTCTTGTTGTGTGACGGTGCCAGCCACTACGCCACCATGCCATCCCAATACGGACACGTACATTACTATATATACACATACTTACAAAACTCCTCCACCTCCATATTGCAGCAAAATGTTAGCCACTCATTCTTTTCTATGACACAACCCTCTGCTTCCATCACTCTGGAGGTTGGTTCCGTGGGTTCACTCCTCACGAAATCATGTGAATTTTGTTAAAGTAAGACTTCCAAAATCCAGATATAACAGGTCTAAAAAACAGTCCTCAATATTGGTCAAGCGTCTTTTTACAACTAGCTCAGTTGGTTATTTGATGGAAGCTGGAGAAAAGCTCTCTCTCCCTCTCTATTAGACAAAGCAGCTCTCCAACTACCTACCTTTCTTGTCTTGTTTTTCTTTGTTCAATCTTTGTTATCCTTTACTCTGGGTGAGTTTGAGGGGAGATGCCTCATACAGTTGAGTCAAATGTCTTGTTGTGGCTGCAACAGGCTTTTGAATTTTGAAGTCACCCAGAGGAAAGAAATGTACCTCAAGTGTCTCTGACTGCTTGGAAGTTCTGAGGATATTGGTGTGTTACACACAAGCCTCAGTGAATTTTGAAGTTCAACACCCAAGTGAAGAAAGAAAGTGCTCACTGTACAATTGATATCATGGTGTGTTATTTTGTGAGCGTGAGGCAGTGTTTGTGCAGTGTCTGGTTCAAATCCTTGTTTTCAGTACCTGGAGTTTGATAACCAATCCTGCAGCAGTGTGTACCCCCTCTAATGAGTGAGAAGTGGCAACTTATGGGATGGAAAACCATTAGTGACTGAGGTTTCCGATTTTTTAAAAAGTTTTTAATAAGACTAGGTTCAAATCTGATATTTTGCCAGACAACATTGGATACTATTTGCATTCATTCTAGTGTGGGTTGGTTTTAGCCCTGTATCCGTTTGCTTCTCTCCTACTTTCTGTGCTCGGATCCCCAATAAAGTTGTTCTCATTTATGTATTTTTCTGTTTCTGATGTCAGACAAAACAGAAAATAGTGACTGAAGCAGAGCCCATAAAAAATAAATGTTAACAGTCACCTTTAAGCCATTTCTAAGCTGCTTTTCTGTTAAAATCCTGATTATAGACTTTCAGACTCTAAACTTAAAGACAAAGACTGTGCTGTGATTTTGTTTTTATTTATATGTAAAATGCTCACTCAGAGAAAAAGTTTGAAGCTCATTCACATCAGCCATCTGCCATACAGTTAGAATGGCGAGGTTGGGCAATACTGGTGACTCTCTGAAGTCTGAAAAGTCATTTAATCTAGGGACAAAGGCCTTTGGCAACACTGCTTGTTTGTAGCAAATTATTTTATAAGAGCAACAATCAATACGGAAACTCTGTCAATCACCCAGCTGACCAACAGTGTAATTTCATCACTCAGTCACTCAGTCAGGCCAGCTCCACTGTTGCAACCCATCCAAAATGTTGGAAGTCTTATATGAAGTACAGCGCTAACAAAGAACAAAAATATTTTTTCAGAATATTTATCACCTCGAGATGTCATGTCTTAAATGTCATAAAGAAAGAATTTGTATTTGTTTGTATATGTTTATGTTCTTGTTCATGTTCTATGTTCATGTTTATGACATGATCCTTCAAAGAAAATTATAAAAGCAGTTTTATTCTAAAATATGAAAGATGATCTTCAGTGCATGCGTGTGCATATGTGTGTTGGTTGGATGATTGATGATTGTAGTGGCTAATAACATATGTACTACAGATTGTCACAAACGTCAGGCAACAGCAAGAACACCTTTCTGTACTAAAGGGAGACATAGGTGTCTGCGAACATGTCAAAGCACTCACATACTCGTTGCTTCAAAACTTCTTCCACAAGAGAAGCAACACCTTCCTGCAAACAGACACACTTCACTGTACTTTCTGCTCAACAGCTTTTCCCCGTCAAAAACATTTTGTCAATATCACATTGCACTACTTTGTCACTCCAATTACAGCCATAAATCACTGAGTTGTGAATCTATTAACTTGAAAGAAGGAATATAATATCACTGGATGATTGGTCTCAATATACTGTAAAGAGTGCTGAGGGCTCCCTGAAGACTGGTATTTAGATTCTGACTAGTATTTTTCCAACATCTACATTGCGGTAGGGAAGTGATGAAAAGAGGATGCTCTATGCAAATGAAGTAGAAAGAAAATGGTTCATAAAGTTAGACTTCAGTTCAGGAGTCCATGTTTGGTTTGTTCCATAGCACTCTGCCCACAACTGTGTTGAAAACATTAACTTTACTAGTTTCTGTGCAGATTTCCCATCACCCTTCTCTCTATTTATATTACAGTCATTTTGACAGGTATGACACATGCCTGTACCTTCCAACTACACTCCCTATCATTTAAGGTGTGAGATGGCCCTGAAAATTCCTTATGTGTTGCCTTCCTTCTTCCCTATACCCTGTAATATTCTTTATCTGTTTCATGACTCCTTCTCTTATTTTGTGTGCTTAATTATCCTGTTTCCTACCCTCTGTCTCCTTTCACTCTCTACAGTCCTTTCAAATCTAATCCTACCATGGAGAGGAAACCTGTGGTTTTCCCCTGTCAACACTACCACACCCACTGCCACACAAAAACACAACTCATGAAATGACATCTGAAATTCTCCAACCTGTCGTTGCTGTTGCATTTCTGAGACGTTGCGAGCAAATCACTGTCTGCTGTGTCTCTCAGTCTCTTGCCCAAGGGGACCTCCTACAGGTTCCTGGCAGTGAAGGAATGACGGTTGTTGTGAAACATGACTGTCGTATTGATTGCACAGAGCACTGCAACAGCTGGTAGGTTGATAGAGAACACACCATGCTATGGCCAAGGATGCGATGTGGAGGAGTGAACGAGTATGAATGCCTCCCAAGGGTTATCCCTCTTAGGATCTTTGTATAATCCTTCCTGATGGATACAAAAATCGATTTGGAGGCGTGGCTGGGAAAAGAGGCCGGGGAGGTGGAACTGGTGGGGAGGGCTAAAGATCTGACATTGCCAGTTGTGGAATAGAGAGCTGCCAATACTGACTCCATGGAATATAAATTCTGGATTATAAAAATATGCTAAAACCATCCAGTATGGCTTCAATCAGGCCATCATTGCATCTTCTTTTTTAATGCAAAATTGTACATTGCTTTATATTCATGTGATCGCAGTATAGACCTTTGTGAGCCCATCCTTACATTAAATGGATGAAAAAGGAAAGGTGACTAATATACAATGTATATTTGCATAGCTTAATGTAGTGTTTTCACTTACTAGGATTGAAGTTATGGTGCCATTTACCAATGACACTGATTGTGTAAACTGACCTTTGCAGCATCAGTAACATTAGTAACTTATTGTCTGTGTATTTAAATGTATTTAACTTTTCCACATTAAAATGTCTAAAAATGACTAGACCATTATTATATATTTTCTGTCATTTTAATCATATCAGTCTGTTCCATTTGGTCCCCTGTTTAATGGCATCACTTCCCTTTATGCAGTGATATGGATGTCTGTCAAAAGATGTCAAAATTTAGTTTTTTATTGCTTTTGAGTTTTTAACTACATATTTTAACCAGATTAAGGACTTTAGGCTTTGGACATCTGGATCTTAAATTATCAGAGAAACATAAGCTGAGAAAATGTTAGCAGTTTGGCTCTCAGCTCCTCAGGGATGATGTTTAATAAGAAACAACTTTATTCAGTGTTTTTACTGGCTTTGATCACCTATTTGTTTCGGAGAGGAGAGCTCTGCAGATAATTTCGGCTTTTAGAAAAAACTTCCTGAACAATTGACACTGAAGAAGGAGAGGAAGCTGAGTGCAGTAACAGCAGGGGGGGTAAATCCAACAACTCCTATGATCCCATGCAACTTCACGATATCACCAAACTACATCTTGCTATTGTTTTAAATTAGAGACCCTGGCAGCAGAAAATTACATAGTGTGCCTTTACTGGCTTTGTCAAGCAACCTTTCAGTCCATGATAGCAAGTTTAATTTCAGTGCTTTGAATTTTGGTGGTCGAGTCTTTATATTTGGATTTGCATTTGAATCTACAGCATGAAGTCGGTAACAGCAACAGCAAAAAAAAAATTTTTGTCTGGAGAGGGTATCAGTTACGAACCACAACATTAATAATGAGTCAGCGTATAATTGAGAGACTTTGATGATAATGAATGGCAGAATCAGACAGTCAACTAGTCAACTAAGCAACCAGTCACCTTCCCAGCCATCTGCTTTATAACCAAAGTAATATAAAGGCACACTTCACATGACTAGTGTATTTTTCATATACTGTTTTTTATTGGCCCTCAAAGGGTACAGTGTGTGCTGTCACACAGGAATTATGGGTAAATATAAGTGTATAAGTGAGTTTAATGTCCCTGTATTGTGCTGGTGTTTTACATTAGTCTCAAAACATCTTCAAAATTTTATCCATCTGGTCAGAGTTTTACATCACTGTTTGCAGCCCCTCACATCAATACAATCAACTGTTTGACCTGCATCAAACAACCGCAAAGGTGAATTATTAGGTCAGCACAGTCGTAAATGACTTGGCCTCTCAGTGCACTGAGAGGTCAGGCAAATATAATGGCACTAATGGGTTTCATTATTAACTATTCAATAACTACAAGTCAATTAATAGAAATTCCAGTTGACCCCAAGCTGTGGAAATGGCTATCAGACTAAATTTTCAAATTCTGTGTATACCATTAAATATATGAGTATTCACCTTTGTTTTTGTTTTTGTTTGTTTGTTGTTGTTTTGTTTTGTTTTTTGTAATCTTTAATATTATTTTGATGGTATTGTGTTTTAAACATTTTTCCCTGTGTTTCATTTCCATTTTTTCTTTGCCTAATTGTGTTTTTTTTTTTTATATTTCTGCATTGTTGCTATTTTTCGCTTATTATAACCTCCACAGCATCAGTTTGCATGTCTTGGATTTCATGAAAGGGGGAAGAAAATTGCACTTCAGGTTTCTTCAAGTATAACATCCATCACGTCTTGAGAGCCACCCTAACAAACAGCGCCTTGGATTCCCTGAATTATGGCAAACACAGTTCAATAGTATTCTGATGAACTGAAGATTACGCGGCGACAAGGCAGTGGGTTTGGTATGCAGGTGGTCATTATTCAGGTTTCCAGGCCTGCCTTCCCTACTGATTTCCTCTCCCTATTTTTCCCAGTACACCACTGATCTGTGATTGCAATTGATTGGAGACTGCTCATCATTCCTCCAAGGGAAACATCAGGAATCATTGACATCAGGGGAAACGGAGATTAGCAGAGTTGGACAAATGAATGCAGCGGGCGGAAAAAGAACAGAGCAACGTGTGGAAAGCAGAGGTGTGTAATGAAAGAAGGAAATAACATGAGGCATAGCTTGGCATGTATTCCTTATGTGTTTACCCTGAACTCAAGTGGGCGTGGCCAGTGATTGATGGGACCAGGGTCAGGCAAGGATGGCAACAGTGAAGGGAGAGGTTCTCCGTATTGACTCTGGCAGAAGCAAATTTACTACACTGTAAAAGAAGGAATCCACCTTCTCATCGTAGTGATATACCCCCCTGTCATCCCGAGCAGAAGCTGATGGAGCACTTATTAACTATTGATCAGCCACTGACTAGAGAAACAGTGCTGTTTGACTGACTGTCATGCCTCTAGTTTAAGACCAACATCAACTGACTGTGGCAGGTTTCTTGTCATCAGTATTAATTTAAATAAATCTATTCATAAGATATAGAAATAATATAATGGACTTATTGTAATTTACTTGTATATTTGCATAGATTATTAAGTAGCATTTTCATAAGGATTTATTTGGATTTTTTTTTGTGCTGGTATGTAAACACTCAATTCGTTAATGTTATATTAACTTAAAAAAAAACAAAAAAACATACTGTGCAAAGAAATATCCCACCTACAAGTACTGCAGCCAAACAATACAGAACTGCTGATTCCTCTATAAATAATTCCTGTGATGATCCAATCACCTAAGTGTGAAAAAAAAATGTTGCCTATATTCAGATTGATGCATGCAGATCATGCCCCAGCATACATTTATCACATCTTAGAACCATTCAATCTCCTCAACATGTGGGGCTCCCAGCCCACCGACGGCCGGTCAGTGCTTGGTCAGCACAATGCGCTGCCCACGGCTACAGCTCTGCGCTCCGTCCACCGCGCTCTGCGCCTCGGGACACGGATGTTCCGCTCAGTGGAGGCTGGGAATGCGCGTCCGTGCAACCGACGCGGTGGCAGATCGTGTTCAAAACGATGCTCACAGTTGCCCGAAAATGTGTGGGCGAAGGGATCTGTGTGGTCCGTCGGTCAGCGGTCGGACACTGTTGCTGCTGCTCGCAGGGGATTTCTCTCCCTCTCACCCCCTCTCTCTCTCTCACTCAGTCTCTCTCTCTCTCTCTCTATCTCTCTATCTATGGCACAAACGCAGGACCACAGGTGAACTGAAGGCACCTCACATAAAAGCCCTCATTGCAGGTCAAGTGTGGCCCCTGTCGTGAGGCAGAGTAATCAACGCTGCTGGAAAGCTGGGCCATTCACCCTCAAAAACACAAGCACGCGCACTCACACACACACACACACACACACACAGAGCATCGCCAGCTTTATCCCCTGCGTGATTCCTCCCTCGATACTAAATCCCTTTTCGCACATCTGTCCATGGCGCGTACTCTGCCCGTCCGTCCTGTCCCCGCAGAAGCCAGCACAGATACCAGCCTCTGGCTTCACATGACACTTTAAATCTATGGCCGCAGATTTCTAATCTTCTAATTCTAATATATATATATATATAACCCAAATATGCAGAAACATCACGTCGTGGCACACAGCAACAACTGCAAGGAGAGGGGGGGGGGAGCGGAAAATGTAGACTAATGCCTGGGAGTCAAATGTTATTCCGCGCACGTACATTATTCGCCACACGTCTGTTCAAAATCACAGTGACCACAAACTCCTAAGCAGAGAGAGAGAGAGAGAGGGAGAGAGGGAAAAAAACACGTTTCGTGCCCTCGGTAGATCAACCATATGGGCTTCTGTTGCACCAACGGGACTCAACCCAACAGAGCGTTGGAGTCATGTAGTGCAGGTGCACGCTCGGTTCGCCGTCGCTCGCATCCATCGCAGATCATTTATCACACCGAGACCACATACAATGGTTTTAAAACAAGGTAAAACAAAACAACTCAAGACACAAACCTGGGATGGAATCGTGCATTTCAATACTGTACCTTTACTTATTCCGCTTCCACATTATGCGTCTGCAGGCTGAAGCGAAGAGGGAGATTTTTTTTCTTTTTTTTTTTTTTTTTTCTTCTTCTTCTTCTTCTTCTTCCCATCCACCGTTAACGTCGCAGGCTCAGCATCGCGGCGGGAGACGATGAGAGAGAGAGAGAGAGAGAGAGAGAGGGAGAGAGAGAGGGAGAGAGAGTGAGAGAGAGAGAGAGAGGGGATGCACAGACTCCACGTAGAGTAATATAGCTGAACTGCAGTGGGCATCTGCCTCTACAACTGGCTTCTGTTTCACTCAAGTGAATACCTGCAGATACACTTTGTGGCAGCACTTCGTTAACTGGTGTTTGTTTTTTTGTTTTTTTTAAAAGGGTGGGGGGGAGTGAATGGCTGCCATTGAATAAGGAATCACAGTCAGACACACAGTACATGGGTGCAGAGACACACATGCATCAGGAGCAGCCAGACTTGTGTGACTCCATGTTCCTCTCATCCTATACAATTTGTTTAAGTGGTTTTGGGGGCATTTTTAGACTTTATTGCAGATACAGTGAGAGAGAGATACAGAAGGGTGGTGGGGAGAGGGAGGGGGGGTGACAGGCAACATGGCTGCCATGGGTGGGAATGAGCCTCGGTGGTGCATGCTCTAGTACATGTTATCGGGTCAAAACCAACCCCACACGGTTTTACGATACAACGGGTCAGACAGCTTTACTGACACAAACAATCTGATTAGCCTTTGCAAGTTTCTTCACTGGCACTTACAGTGAGAAACAAACAGACACTGAGGAAAAGTTGAAGTGTAATGTGAACACTCCCATCTTGACAGATTCAGTCACATCAACTGACAGAGACTTCATTAGTTGATTATCCACTGAAAACACCCGCGAAAAAAGCAACAGCACTAGGCCATTTTCCTCTGTCATGGTGATGTACAATGAGAGATTGATTGCTCCATGCACATGGTGACCTAAGGTCTGGATCAGTTGTCAGAAGCCCCCTTACTTCATGAAGAATGAGTGATGATAGAGGGAGGTGAAAAGTCTCCAGCAATTTGTGAATCAAGCTAAGTGAAAGCAGTGCAAACCCCGAGCTATAGGGGACGAGCAGCCCCTCGTGATGTTCTGTATGTACGTGTGTGGGCAGCAGGGAGGTTGGTTCTGCCTGTTTTGCATGCAGGAATATGCTGGAGGTGTGATCATACTCAATTAACACTCTTCCCCTCCTCATTTCTCACCACTCATCTTCCTCACAAAAGCGAGCGCGTACAGACACATGCAAACACACGTGTACACTTCATCTCATTAACTCACTCTCTCTCTCTCTCTTCATCTCTGTCTTTTTTTCTCAGTTAGTGGAGGTCTATTAGCTCCAAGAGACTGCTGCGGTACTGAGATTCTCATTAATATTTTCTCATTATCTGTGCCTGTAATGTTAAGCAATAGCACAATGGCTTGTCCTGGCATGATGCTTCACAAAATCTGTTATCTGTTGCTGCTGCTGGGAGGATATGTAGTCATGTGTGGTGAGCTAGTTCATGCACATGCTTCTACACACAATAGGTTTCATTGAGCAAAACTATAAATGTGCCATTGTACCATTAATAGATAATAATGATTTCTTGCATCAATGGTAATTACTTAATACAGGACCACATTATTATTTCACACCATGTGGAAGGTACTTTTTTTTCCCCCAAACATCCAAGTCGTAGCCCTGCCTTCAAAAGTCTAACTGAGAAAATCCTGCTTTAATAATCCCGTCTCGACATTTGTTCACTTCTGATCTGCTAATTTCCCGGGACTGCATTTATTGGCTGAATGCAGTCAAGGGAAATTAGTAGATTGGAAGTGAAAAACAAGAGCAGAAGGCAAGAATCACAGCAAGGGAAAAAAGGGGGGCTTGTCTTTCCTGACTCACCCTTCATTAGCCCTGGTTAAGAACTTTTTGTTTAATCTTTACCTTTGCACATCTGATTCACTGAATGGTCTCAAGCTGACAGACTGAGCAACAAGAGCTGAGCTGGGGGAGAACAGAAATAGAGGGCTGGATTGGACAAGAGAGGCTCATGAATTTCAAAGCTTTATGATGCGTCATCTTGTGTGAATCAAGTGTTCGTGACCATTTTAGTTCAGTCTGGTCACAAAAATTAGCAGGAAACTTCTCGATTGTCTTTATCATGCTCTACCTCTCTAGCTCTATGATTTGTTGCGATGGTCTGTCTTGTGTTGGAAAGTTGGATAGAAGGACTGATTGGCCCCTGTCAGGCCCCGCTGTTAATGGGCCAATAGGAGAGTGAAGAAATCGCTCATATTTCAAAAGCATTGTTTTGTCTGGCCAGGTTCTGATTGTTTAACAGGCCCTAAAGATGCTGACCTGTCTGCTTGCTCTCTTTAATGGTCTCATCCAGCTGTCCAGTCATAAATAATTTCCTCCCAACTTCACTCTTACATCCAAAGCCACTTTGATGCACGGGACTCTTAATAGCTGCTCTTATTTTCTCAACTTACTGCCAAGGACTTTAATTTCGGATCCTTCTAGTGAGGCCAACTATTGGAGTTAAGACAAGAAAGGTTGTCATCTTGCCACTGCTTTAGGTTTTAGGGCTATGACACTGGCTGCTCCATTAATGAATCTAAATTCAGTTGCCTCCCTATTCCAGAAATCCAGCACTGTGCATCTCTACACTGTTCTATGTCACATACCTTTCATTGAAAGGTGCTCCGGCACACCTTGTCATCTCCATCTGCACATGTGTTTTCCCTCACTTCAAGTTTACTCTGCTTAAGCAGCATTGTGTTGATCAATGCAGGCTTTTCATG
>CM076664.1:187686-232566 GCA_038496675.1 Rachycentron canadum | reverse complement strand
ATGCAGGCTTTTCATGGGGGGGGGGGGGGGGGGGGGGGGGGGGGTCAAGGACTGCATGACTTTCTTCCACTTACCAAACATTTACTCCCATGTTTAAATGCTAAAATGGCTGAACTGCCTTTTTTAAGAGGCCACTCAGAGTATGCTCTGCTTTTTAAGTGTTATCTTTAACATTTGCTAAATATTAAAAACTGGTCTAAATAGAGGGAAAGACCTTAATAATAATCTCACCAGAAAAACGCTACAATCCATGTATGTCTTTTGCGTAGAATTGTGTTTGCTAAACAATTCATGCACCTCACCTATAGTTTCATTGGTATTAAGAGCAGTCCAGTTCTGAATCTAATAATAAACCGGTGGTTTCGTACATACACACAATATGTCACACTGTGACATAATGTGTGTAACCCTAATGAAAATCATTAGGTCTATCTTATAAATAGAGTCTTAGTTAAGTTCCTATGATAATTACAGTCATCAAATGAGTGCTCTAAAAACCCCAAGTACTCAGCCAGCCCATTAAGTTACTGTAGTAAGTAAAGTACACCATGAAAGTCTACCAATGCTACTAATAAAGATATGAATACATGTGTGTTATGATACTTTAAGATACTCCATGTGGCTTGTTTCCACTTTATAACTGTTGTTACAGCCCTAGCTGTAACAGCGACACAAGTATATCAGTAAAAAGCTAACTTATTTTCAACACAAATTTAAAAATACAAAAAAGTAGACGTGTGATTAATCTGTAAGATCACTTGTGTAAGGGAGGGAGAGTGACAATGTGCTGTATGGGTGTTGTGCTGTAAAACCAATCAAATAGTCCCCACACAAGCATTGTGTGTGTGGCGACCAGGTCATGCCTTCAGACATGAAGAGAAAGCACAGCAACCGAGTCAAGCAGGAACCAAGCAGAGGGGCGGTTTCATTATAGTGACTGTGAAAACGTGTTGACTGCCATGACTGCAGTTACCTGTATCACCCTATGTTCCCAGTCAAGCCAATTATACAGACTCAAACTGTATCTGATATAAAACATCAAAACTTGCAATCGAGAAAAGTTTAAAGTTGTCACAGCTGCTGTCTCAGTTGCTGGTCACTGGTCCTCCCACCTTCCTGACGTCCGTGACCTTTGGCTGATGTCTACATAATTTGACAAGTTCTGACGCGTACCCAACATATTCAGATTGCAGGATTGTTTACCATGGTTTCTCAGCTGACTGTCCTCACGACTCGAGCGCTGCAAGTGTGTTTCCATGGTTACCGAGTATAGTATTGAGAAGAGGAGCAAAAAGAGAAGAGGAGCAAAGAGAGGGAGAGACACTGGAGCTAACCCTGAGCACCCTATTCTCTCATTTTCCTCTGCTTTCTCTGTCTCTTATCTCCTTCACAGCTACCTGTAGCTTACATATCACGTCAGAGCCGTTTTAGCACATTTGCCTGTAACATTTACTTTAATATTTGTCTTGACAATATTTGCTTACGCAACTCTGCTCTCAATCTATTAACATTATTGCCTTTCACAGCTCCAGCTCAGCAAAGATGCACACATTCTTGATTTATATAACAAATTTGCTAGTCTGTAGGTTGTTAGAAATGCTTTGACACCATTTGGCAACCAGTGAAGGAATATAGACATTGCTTATGCAAAGAACATAAACCAGATTCAGGAGGAATGAGCAGTAACTGGAACCTTTTGGAAGGACCTGAAACAACCACAAGAAACCAAATTTTATATGATAACAATAACATGATAGTAGTGTTGTCAGGCAACTTTGTAAAAACAGTGGTCCATCTCATATTTGCAATGTATTCACAGTGGTGGATTAAGTTGTTTACCAGCTGAATCAGAGTTCTCTGAAGTTGTTTTTTACACTGCAGCATTTCTAGGAAAAATATGAGAAAGCTGATTTGTACATTTCTCAGTTGTGGTGCATGCTTGTGGAAAAAAAAAAGTCATAATTAATATTAAATTGATTCAGTGTTTAAGATACATTATGAATAAAAAGTTGTGAAGAGGATTTTCAGAGTGTGAATGCTGGCTGTGTCTTTAGTGGCCTTATGCCTGGACATAGTTGAGGGCAGCATCACTAGATTCAACTGGGATGCAATTAGCACTCAAGCAGACAGAACACAGAGTTCCAGCTGATCCTTTCAGATACTACGCATCATTAAACAGGAGTGTGAAAGTTTCTCTGAAACATTCACATACATGCATGCATGCAAACGTGCAATCACACACGTCACATATGTTTGCACGACAATGGACAAAACAGATAAAAGTGGATTTTTTAAAAATACAATCCATGATTTCACACTCACTGATGGGCACGCACTGTCACATTGCAATAGATTATTTGATTATATGAGGAAGGTCAAGGTGGTAAAGTGCACATCCCATCTCCCAACGCTCTGCTTTAATGTTTATCCTATAGATAGAATGACAGTGCAAAGTAAGCTGGTGCTGCTTTACACAGCCAACACAAGGTTTTTCGATTTCACACCAAGAGCTGTTTGAGGGACCCAAAGCCGTTTAAGGTATGAACACTCAAATATGGCCCTTGGGTAACACCTAGTGGTGGTCAGCAAAAACTGCACTAACGTCAACAAGTATCTATAGTATGAGGTTTGACTTCCAAATTTCAGCCATGTTAGGTAACTGATGCAGGTCTTCAGAGATGAGCCATGATGCTGCTGAAACACTGTTATTATAAATCAGTTCAATATGCAGCCTGAATAGTGCTTCATAGCACTGTACAGATGTTGTAGAAGAAAATTTGTGGACTATTTGTTTTATGTCTTCATGTATTAATAATATTGCTGTATTTGCCCAATGCTACAAAATTTTACACTGAGGAGTATTCGTGTCTCTACTACAGTGTGTGATCACACATCAAGCATATCTTATGTGCTTAGAGCTAGTGTACAAAGCCAAGGACCAGCACACCCAGGCTGTAACCTGGCTGTCCCAGTCACCAGGCCTTCCACTCCCAGGTCAAAGAATTGGCGCAGACTCAGAGTTAGTTCAGGTAGTTTTTGAATTGATCTTGCTTCTCTCCTGGAGCCAATTCACTCTGGAGACCCTATTAGACAACACAGCCCCAAGGACCACTGTGACTGTGACCCCTCAACCATGTCAAGGTTCATTCAGATTCATGGAGGACATATTTAGTGCTCTCTAAGTAGAGCTGCTACTCGCTAACACGTTGAAAGTTTGGGTGGTACAGATATCTAGTGAGCATGGTTCCTTCCATTGGAGGTCTTCCAGGCATATCTAATTGGTAAGAGGCCTTGGGGCAGACCCAGAACACGGTGGAGAGATAATATATCTTATCTGGATGTCTGAACTACTCTGCTTGACCTGCTGCCAAGCAGAAAAAGTGAATGGATGGATTATGGAGCATTCCCAGTTTAATTAGCAAAACTGAGTAGGTGTTTCCTGTGTAAAGAGCTTAAAACCAGAGCAGTAGTTGGAGTAACAGAGGAATAAATGTCAGTTGATGGGAAAGTAAAGGGAAAACAAGATATTATTTATTTTTCCATTTCCCCAAATCTGCAAACCAGTCACTCCACTGTGGTTTTGCTGGGTAACTGGTCAGCCATCATACTCTGTGTGGACAAGGTAGATGACCTCTGCTTTCTAGAGGTTATGATTAAATGCTGCAGTCTGAGGAAAACATTGTATACACAAAGCTATTTGCTCTCTGAATATCCATTGTTAGTAGAAATATTAAAGACAAACTGACCAATTAGTTAATTCTGCCACAGTGATAGTGACTAATGTGTATTATTGTTGAAAATAAACATTGAAAGTAAACATTTTAGTTTCAAAGACATAAGGGAAAGTGAAAAGGAGTCTCTCCCAAGTCTGTCACATTTTTGTTCCCTTCCAAAGATTTTTTTTTTTTTTTGTAATCCACTGCCCACTGTATGTTAATGGTTGCACTGGTTATATTATAACAGGTCCAGAATGTTGTTGCCATTTTCACTATCAACAAAATATATTTAAATCATTATGGCTGTTATGTTTTCATGTCTTAGGTAAAACAGAACATGATATAGTGTGATACAGGTGTTATTTTTTCTCCAAAAATGAGTGGTGTAGAACCTAAAAACGATACTCACATGCTATCTAAATCATAAATTAAGGATTAATAATGAATTTATTAATGTCAGATAGGCTATTTATATATTCTAAATTGATCTGTAGTTCAAAATTTGGTGTAGACACTTTTTATGAGGATTTTCTTCTTCATACGGTGAAGGCATTGAATATGAACAGTTTGTAAGGGTTAATCTGAATTAGTCCTTGGTGTGATGTAAATGACATAGTACACTTGACTCAGCCTGTCCCTTGAATTTGTCTTGTAAAGTTTGACACATGTCAAAGTGTCCCAGTTCACATGTAAATACAATACAAATGGAAAGAGATAGAAACAACTCAGCCAGGAATGTTTTTACTTTGTAGAAAGTGTGTGTTTTTTTTAGACAGCGACTAACTGAAGGTGTGGACAACATGTTTGTGAAAGCTCTCACACCCAACCAAATGAATTAGGTGGAGAGATCAGGACAATTTCAACAAGTCAGTATTATATAACAATGGGAAAATATGTAACAAATATTACAGATTAAGCTTTGCTGATATTCAGTGTGTGCTACTTTAATATGTTCTGAAATTAATTAAATGTTACAATCACATTGTGTTGAAATCAGGAAAAACAGCAGATGTCTAAAACATTCAACATATGTAGTGTATGACTGTAAAACTTCTGAAATGCTACAGCTACATGACCTACCTCATCATAATCTCAATTGTATTCAGCATTATACTATTGACTGCTGGCCTTAACACAAAATAACTGTTGTATTGTTGTATTATACAACGAGTAAAACCAATATAAACCCAACTATAATAGCACTTATGCACTCACTGTATACAGAGTTCATTCAAAACATTTGACTTTCAGTCCTTAGACTAGAACCAAGATCTGGAGACAATGACCCATTCAGTTTATAGACATCTTGTTGAAATACATGCCACCTTTTGCATTCATGAAATCATAATTTATTTAAAAAAAAAAAAAAAACATATATAGTAATATATAGCCACATATATAGTCTCTTCTCTCCCTGTTTTCTGTTCACTTCGTCAGGACAACTCATCATCCTTTTTTCTTTCATCTGTCTGTCCCTTAGGCTTGTCCAAGTCCTCAGAGACTGAATGTGCATCATTTTTCTGCTGAAAGAAATTATTATCACCAGTATTAATGCTGCTGAAAATGATATACAGTCTTTGTACAGATCAATTGTTATAACTGCACTGCACTGTTACATCTGTCTGTGGTTGGTAAATAGATTTATTAGGAATGTACAGTAATGATTTGAAGTGGCCCGTGTAAATTTGTTCAAAAGTAATCAAAAATGTTACTTTTTAAATTAGATTTAATGTTTTATATGAAATTAGCAATAGGACTAAAGATTGCTAAGATTGCTCTGAGATAATTTGCATTTCCAGGGACTTACCTCAGATCTATCTTTTCCAAAAGAGCACGTCAGCCATTTAATGTACTCCTCTCGCAGCTGGAATGAACACATCACCAAATAAATTCAATACAAAGTATACAAAAAACGAAAAAAAAAAAAAACATCAAACCATTAAACAAAAAGTAGTGCTACATCATTTACACGGGAAACCATAATATTTGTGTAGCTAATCTGTTTAACATGCAGCTTAGCATTTAATTCATAACAGTATTAGCATAGTTAATTGAGATGCTGAGAAACCAAGATAAGGAAAAGGAGAGTCTGATATAGCTGAAGTCTACCTCCTTATTGAGCAAGCAGTGGACGATGAAGAGGAAGGTGCCCTGCTGGGAGTTAAGAATTATGAAAAGGACCTGAAAGAAAAGGTTTGTCTGGTACAGGCCCAGAATCCAGGTACAGCCCAGTATGACAAACTGGGCCAGGATCTTGAACACAATCAGTCTGGAAACAGAGAGTTTAGAGGTTTTTATCTTGATGATGTTTAAGTCATTTAACATAGATGGCTACTGAGCACATTATATTTACACTGGACTATCAGTTAAGAAAATATTTCAAATAAAGTGAGCAAGTGTGTCCACACTGTCAACCCAACCAAATCATACAAATTGATGCTGTGTATTATTATATTTACACCTTCAACTTTCAGTTCCATTGGACAAGTCAGAAAGTAAAACCCAGATACAAATTTCAGATTTTTCATTTCTATGCAAAGGCATGCTCGACCACTCTCACCTGGTGTCTTTGGATTGAGAAACATCACTTTTCATGTTGGCCAAGGTGGGTCTCAGACTCCATAGAGTAGCACAAAATAAGGTCCAATTAAACTTAAGAACAAAAAAAACACAGAGGTTGTGTTGAGATCATACAGTATATATACAACCTACTGGAAGGTGAGACACTGTGAAACACCACACAAGGGCGTTTTAGTACTTTCAAACAAGTAAATTACTTCCTCATTAGCAAAAATTGTGTAAAATTTTTTGTGTCAAGCAGTTTTGTATATGTGATGTTGAAAGCGGGTGGTGTACAAAAGAGAAACCCCAGAAGGCACAATTACAGCTACTTTTCTCCTTAGACATTTAACTATGTTAAGCAACACAATATCACCTTTCATTGTCAGGTCTCTTTATTTAAACTGCAGGACTTGCAAACTGCAACACCACTCCCTATTGTTTGGTTATTTGAAACACCCAACAGTCATGGTTTGGTTTGGTCTGGTTCAGGAAGAACTGTGGTTTGGATTAAAATAAGCACTTCCTTAAGGTTAGAGGGCCTTCGTGATTATGGTCACAATAATATACATACAGTTAAGGTTGTGGATAAATGAAACAGTTTTAAAGGTTGCTCGTAATAAGCAGCTTACACAGCCAAACCTATGGAGTCATTGTTTAAAGGGCATTCAGTTTGAACAGCATTCATTTGATCTCCACTGTAAGTCCAGTTGGGAATTGAGAGAGCTTCAAGAGAGATATTAGATCACCTTTGATATCCATAACATTATTTTGTCAACGTTGCTGGCTTTTTTTTCTGGGTTTTTGATTGGATACAAATTGGTCCAGACAAGTTAAAGTTAGAAGACACCAGGCTGAGCAACACACTAACATGCAATATACTTACTGCAAGAATAAAAATCACAGGGCCTGTTAAAGCCCAGTTGAAATTGCGCTGTCTGGAAAGCCAGCATCTGCAATAGAATCCAACAAAAACAAGCATTTCAAGTGACATCGGACATGCAGGAAAATATGTATGAGAGCATGGGTTATTGTTCATGTTACTCACACTTCTGCCTCAGTAGCACCATATCCATCAGAATACACCAGTGCAGAAACACCCACTATTACAAATGGAACCCCATAACCAATCAGGTAGAGAATTGGTCTAGTGAGGCCATCCCTCTGGATGACCTGCACCTTTGAGAGCCTTCGGACCAGCAGGTAGAGCTGCACGGCCTCCAGCAGCATCCACACAAAACTAGCCACAACCAAGAAGTGAAGAAGCCCGGCCATGACAGTGCAGGCCAGCTGTGGAAACACAAAAGAGGACTCTTGAATCCAGTTAATTCTTCTGGAGTCATCATAAATAAAGAATGGTTAGTTTCAGTTGGGTTTTTTTAACACACGTGTGAGAGAACAAAAACAAATCTGCTTCTTAATCTTACTGTACCTCGTGTTCAACATATCTGTCATTCCACAGAAGCAGTAGGTGAGACAAGGCGAGGCTGATGCAGAGGTGAAGACGGGCTGTGTTGTTGATCTTGGGGTTCCAGCTGCACAGGAGGAAGGTGAGAATGGCCAACGCAAAGAAGAAAAGTCCCACAATCACACACACCCGGTTTAGCCACTCTAAGAAAGGATCCTCTGGAGGAGGCTGAAAAGATATAGAGAGACAGAGTCCAGAATGAGTGTGTGTAACTCAAAATTAGTTAGGATTTCAAAATGCCTCTCTTGCGTCCCTGAACTTGGCAACATATTTTTAGAAATTAGAAGAATTAGAATTAGAATTAAAAATCTGTTTTACCTCCCCGATCTGCATAATGAGGGCAAAGGTAGAAAGGTGAGAGCAGCTGCACACTGTGTAGTTTTCATCAGAGTATGCAACCCAACATCCCTCTCCTGACCAACGCAGCGTCTCCCCCTCTTTCACTCTCTTCTCATTTTGTTGTCCTTCTTTGTTCTTTCGTTTGTCCTCCCAGAAGACACATGTCACTATTCCAGATTCAGGGGCTTTCTGAAAAACAAATACGAAAACTGCTTTTTCTTTTGTCTTTTGTCTTTTGTCGGAGCATGTACTCATGAGTTTGGTTGTTGCTGCACCTTCTTATGTTGGATGGTAAAGTTGACAGGCTCAGAGAGGTTGGTGTTTTCTACTGATGGTAATATTACAGTAAAAACATCTGAGTACATCTCTGTCTTGTTCTCTGTTTTGAAGTATTGATGACTAAGAAGACTTTCCATCCCATTCAGTGTCATGAAGGCAGCTGCTGCAGAGCCTAGGAGTGTCCACAGCACAGAGGAAATCACCATGAATAAATACAACTGTTTTTGAATTTGGCAATGCAGTGGCATTCATTATCCCTCTAACCGTTGTTGGCGCTGGCCAGAGCCTGCAAGTTGAGTTCCATGGTATGTCCTTTGGAGAAGAGGGGGACAGTACCATTATTGTGACTCCCTGGACCGATGGCCAGTAGGCTCAAATCTAAGAGATCAGAATTCAGATAAGTTCATGGGATATTCACTGAGAATTAAAATGGAGTCCATCTGCACTACAGGAGTACATCTCTTACCCACTGTTGAAGTCTGCAGGGTTTTTTCTGTTTTATTCTCAGTTGGTGGAACCATTGCAGACACCAGGAGGTCCGAGATGCCCAGGATGACATTGCCGGTCTCCGCATCTCCTTCACTACTCACCCTGCTTAATTTTCCCTTTCCTCCAACACCTGACATTGCCTGCAAGAATTTACAAGACTTGGTTGTAAAAAATGAATAAATAGGTAAACACATGCCATAATATTCAATATAAAGTTCTAAATCTGTTTAAGTACCATAGCTGCAGCAAGGTTGTTTGCCACTGCCTGCAAAGAATCAAGGATAAACAAAGAGAAAGGCATTAGATCGTCCTCAGTCCATCACATGACAAAACATCAGTTCGCCTCTAGTTAGTTCAAATTGACAGTCACAGCTACAACAAAAAGCAATAAATAATACTTTGATAGTTTATTATTTGTTACTAGTACTTGACACTGAGAGCAGCCATTGCTGCTGTTACATACCGCTTCTGGTAAGATGACACCTGTGCTGTTCTTAAGTTCTTGATCCAATTTGATTAGGAAAGCTTGTTCTTTTGTCTGACCCTGCAATAAATGTATGTGTTGATTATTAGTTTGTTATATTGCACTGTATGCTGACAATGACATTTTATAAACTCTAAAACTAGTTTTATGTCATGTCACAGCTGCACATTAGCGAGATGTCTATTTTCATGGAACTAGATTTCTTCACTCATGATCGCCACTGCAGCTGTGTTTGAGTGAAACTGGCTTATCTGTTTGCACATTGTTGTGCATTACATGGTGAATTATATTAGCCACCTTTAAAATCAAAATGTCAATTACTCTCACCTTTGCAGGTACAATTTCACCTAGAATATCGTCGAGACCTGTCAGTAATTTAGAAATTATTGTTATTATTATTATTATTATTAATAAACATTTTTACATTTTCATGAATCTTAAGTGTCCTTGATTTGACTTTTCTCACTTTGACATAATGTGATGCCCATCTTCCACAAGATTCCTGTTGAAGGATAGAATTCATCAGGACAGGAACAATAGAAGGTGCCTGGTGCATTTGTGCACACAGTTTGTTTACCACATATACCAGGTGTCTCGCTGCACTCATCTATATCTGTACAGGAGAGAGCACATGAGGGTCATTTGATCCATATATGTCCAAAAAGCCCAAGTGTATGTCACACAGAAACCAAACACAAGCACGCACCTGTGCATGGGTTAGCAACGCTGGCTATAATGTCTGGCATGTTGATCTGATAACCAGGGAAGCAGGTGCAGATGTAAGATCCAACTGAATTTGTGCAGTTGGAATTAGGTCCACAAATGGTGGGATCTCTGACACACTCATCAACATCTGTAAAAACACATAAATTAAACTAGAAGGGTGGTGAAAGGGCATAGACCACTGCCAAGGCAATGTAAAAAAAAAAAAACATACAACAAAATACATCATGGTACATGATCAGGATTTGCACCAAAACTGATAATGGTTCCCTCTCTAGCCCCTGCCCTCATCCACTAAATTTGGTGCAAAACATGGCCTCTAAGTAATAATTCAGACAGGTGACAACCCAACACATCTGTCTTCATAAGGTGAGTGCATAAATCAAACCATTCACTGACCCCTTGAGGCCTATTGATGGATGCATTGTTATCCTGAGGAGGTTGAACATGTTAAATAATTTTCTATTAGGCTATGCATAATTATAACCATTTTTAAGTTCATCCTTACACAACTTCCAAATTTTGGAATTACGGTGCTTTATCTGCTTGGCTTGAGTCTATCACGCAAGCTAGCTTTGTTCCTCTGTTTCTCCTCTGGACATTTTTTGGAAATCCTGTTCCCTGTGCTTCAGAGCCACACTCCTGCTCCTGCCACACTTAGCTTCAGTCTCATCTTACCTGTTAGTTTTTATTTGGCTGACCTGCTCTCTAGATTCCCCTCTGTGTGCTATTCTCCGCTATAATCCTGCCAGCCAGTCTACAACCGCTTCATCCTCATCACTTCCACCAGATCCATTACGCACGTTAGAAATATAATAATATAACAGACTTTATTAAAGACTATATTTAAAGAGTGTTTAACACCACTACTCTGCGTTCACCCTTGTGGGCTCCAACAAAACCACACATGTACAGGTTTAGGTTAGGTTTAGCTTCCTCCTGGTGTACTAGGGACTTAATTTTCCCAAACCAGCCACAACTGTGGAGTGGCGGTATTTTACTGAATATTTCATAAATAAGTGTATCCAACAGAAAACCTTTGTTTCAATTTCTTAAATGTTTAAACAACACAAACAGGAATAAATGCACAGAGACGTTTCAATTGTAAGGTTTGTTACAGTGGTGTCTGCAAATACCAATACAGGCGTTGGTGTCACTGGGATCTTCGTCTGGCTGAGTTGGTTCATAACCCAGTAGACATTCACAGGTATAAATGCCAGGTGTGTTGTTGCAGGCAGAATCAGGACCACAGACAGTTAAGTTGAGACATTCATCGATATCTGAGGATGGGAGAGTTACTCTAAAAAACAATGTTCTCATTCAATGAGTAATCTCAGATTTTGACTGGGCTAAAAGGACACCATGCAAATGACATTTGCTTGTTAAGGTGTGGTTGTGCTTCAGGAACTTTCCTTGGGCAACAGGAAGCTTATGAAGAGATCAGTACTAGAGGAGGAACCAGTTTTGAAATTAAGTTCCAAAAAGTAGGACTTTCTGAAGGTTCAGGAACTTGGAGCATTGAGAGTCACTGATTGGCAGTGTGCATTGTTATACACCTATCATCTTTACAAACACAAAACTGCAAACACGTTGTTTTGCTTGTAGTTTGTATATAGTATAGTATATTAAATTATATTATAGTATATTATATTAGTAGTAGTAATAGTATAGTACATTATAGTATAGTATAGTATAGTATGGTACAGACCTTGGCAAACAAGGGCTGCATCAGGCACAAGATAGTAGCCGACATGACAAATACATTCATAACTTCCTGGGTTGTTGTTGCAGTCTCCATTATCTCCACAGATGTTGTCAAGACATTCATTAATATCTGTAGAGAGCAATTCACACAGCCTGAACAAAGTTTTCATGCATGAATGTGCATCACATTAATGTGAAGTGAAAAAAAATAAATAAATACATAAATAATAATAATATTCTCAAGATTCTCAACTTGTGTAATGCGATTATGCCACTGTAGTTCAGCAGGAAGATGGATTAGTTTGGGACAGTTTGAAAATCGCACCAAACTAGTACCTTTGCATGGGTTGGACTGTCCAGGTGGTGATGCTGGATCTGTTCCATTAAATCCATCGACACAGGAACAGATATGTTCTCCAATGGTGTTGGTACAGTTTGAATAAGAACCACAAATTCCTTCAGTCTGGCACTCATCAATGTCTGACAAGATACATTACAGACAGAATTTTAATGAAGGTGCACTCCAATCAAACTACATAGTTGAAGAGCACATGAGACTTTGTGGTGGTCTTTATGCTTGAGAGAGCTATAGATCCACAGTACTGTAAATATTATTTATGGCTGTGAATGTGTCTTTTACCCATAAAATATTGAAATCAACAGTGTAAATTGAAGTAGCAGTCTCTTATTAATATGAAGTCATGTTCTCCAACATCAACAAGCTCTTTGCACATTTTCCCCTGTTAATATGAAATAAAATGTACTTACCAACACAGCCATATGAATCTGGAGTGGGTTTGTGGCCTTCAGGGATTTCATAACCAGGAACACAAATACAGGCCCCATTAGCAGAATTACACTGAGCCAATGGTCCACATGAATCTGGGGCACATTCGTGATGATCTAAACAAAAATGAAAATAATTATAACAGGAGATAAATAATATTATATAAATGAGTTGTGCAATCCTTCAAAGGTAAGTGACTAATGGCAACTAAATTAAGACTAGTATCAGAGGCCATGATGATGATGATGATGATGATAGCATAGGTCACATAAGTCAGAAATACTTTCATATACACATCCTTAACAAACAGCTGTAAAAGAACAAAGAAAAATTACTGAACATCACACACATATACATAATATAGCCAACTATATTTCCATTACAATTCATCTGTGTAGAAACTTAGTGTAGCTAACTTAATACTTGTTTTTAACATATTTGGTGGCATATGATTGTTTAAAATTTATTGATATGAACAACAAAACATAACATTGTTATATTATTATTATTATTTTTATTATAAATTACTTATTTTGAAGGGTAAACAATTGATAGAGAAACCTATTATTAATTTTATTTTTTCCTGTAAGGTTTAAATTAAATTAAAATTTTAATTAATCAAACATTTGCTTTTCATTTTAGTCATACTGTCCATGTGGACAAAATTTATTTTGCTGTCAAATACACTGAAAACATAGAACTGCAACAACTAGCTGCAACTTACAGGTCAAGTAACTTATACATTACTTATAAGTTATAATGAATTGTAAAATCCCCTGGTACAATCTAACATCCATTTATGGCCTGTCAACTGAGATGCAATCATTGATTAATTGTATGACCTTACATTGTTTTTGGTTTTAATTTGATATTAATAAATTTTCTTCTTTGAGAAAATAGTATTTAAACAATTAGTCACTACTCACAAGTAACATATCCCATGTGGCTTTGTGTATGAGTCGCTGGTTGATACACATAGAATCCTCCAGGACAAAGGACCACATTCACAACCACATCAAGGCCATAACACCCATTATAATAACCATACGCCGTCGCCTTTGTTGGGGTGTCAGACATAGTAGTAGGATGCGCAGTGTAAATAAAAATAGTAATCTGTGTGCCACCATGGTTGGATGTCAAACAATTAGCAATAACTCTGTCTCCTCCAATCCCTATGAAACGCCACCAGTTGTTCAGAAGGTTCATGTCATCAAGGGGAAAGCCAGTGAAGGAAGTCGAGTCAAACCCTCGGTTTCGCCATGGTTCTGTTATGTTGGTGTAATTATCACAGGAACCTGCATGAAGGCAAGCAATTTTAATAATTGTGACTTTTTGGTTGTTTCAATAATAAATAGAAACTTTTTGCTTTGTCCCAAGAAAACATCATTCATACCGGGAGGAAACTGAGCAGCCACAGGGATGACAAGTAAACCTTAAAAAAAAAGAGTCAATGTCATGGAAAACAAAAATCACTTTTTGAGTTATTAAATCCTCTCAATGAAATGCCAGTTCTAATTTGAAATGTAGTGCGGGAGGTTTGAATGACACATCCAAAGCACATAATTTTTTAGGGCTCCATTAAAGATTAACCAAACAGAAAAATTAGCAGCACCTTTTAAAATTTGAATTGATTTCAAGTCATGAGTCAACTTCAGGTTATCAAGTTGAAGTATCAGTGCACACATACATTATTCATATAAAAACATGAATTCACTCACCCAGGACAAGTAACAATGCAGAGTAGTTCATTGTGACAGATCCCAAATCAAATGTGCTAAACAGATCTGACTGTCCATCCTCTCCATCCTAAAATTTGCACAGCGCCCAAAAGAATGTTTTTAAAAGGTTTGGTGCACAGGCCAAAAAAACAAAGACAAAAACACAATGCAAATCCACTTCAAGGAAAGAAAGAGATGGAGTCACCAAGCACCTCTATCACAGATGTGTTCAATGATATGTCATTTTATTGACTGCATCATATGCACTATACAGACAAAGGCATTGGGCCACCTACACATTACACCTACCTTTGGTGGAGGAGGGATAATGGTATGGGGATGTTTTTCTGGGGTTTTCCTAGGCCCCTTAGTTCCTGTGGAGGGAAATCTTAATGCTTCATTTTACTAAGACTATCCCTTTCTGTCCCAGCATGACTGTGCCCCTGTGCACAAAGCAAGGTCCATAAAGGCCTGGTTGGGTAAATTTGGTGTTGAAGAACTTGACTGGTCTGCACAGAGCCCTGACCTCAACCCCATCCAACACCTTAGAAGAACAGAGATTGCGAGCCAAGCCCGTATGCACATATGTGTTGGTACAGGTACCTTGACCATGTTGGATTTTGTGTTTTTGTAACAACCCTGGTAGATGAACTTGAAGGTTTGCCTTTAGCTCGACACAATGCACCACATATCCTTCCTCTTATGTTAACTTTCTGTTACTATCTCTTATGTTAACGGGTTGGTTTTGACCTGTGTCTTATATGAGCCATAAAATACCCTCAAAACAATTATTTATCATCCAGTTTGTTTCTTACCTCTTGGTTACCTTGCAACCAAGAGGTAAGACTAGTGTTAATAGTTTTGGTGTGGCCCCTGGCCCTTTCTTTTGACAGCATACCCCTCGTTTTAAATAAAAAAAATAAAAAAATGGTCAAATAAACCTCAAGAGAATTATACAAATAATTATATAGATAAAAGATTGTTGTTACCTGACGAGGGTGGTATTATAATATTATAAACTATAGTAACATCTATGGTGTTATGGGTCAGTTTTGACCCATATATATTTACTTTTTCAATTTTTCAAAAAATAGAACTTTAATACAAATACAAAATTAAGCAGAAGAAGCACAATATGTTTGTCTTTCTGTCCTTACTGCTAGGGCAGACCTGACACCTCAGAATCAGGTGGCCTCAGTGGGGTTGTGGCTGTGGCTGTGCTGGTTGATGTTGAGGCAGGGGTGGCTGAGGAGGAAGCTGGCGCTGATACTCTTTGTGTTGCTGATGGTGTGGACGGAGTGCGTGATGAGCTCTGCAGCTGTCTGACCGAGGCTGCAGCAGCTGGGTCTCGGGGCACCTGTTCCCTTCGCTCAATGTGCGCCTTGACAAGGGAACTTCCTATCTCCTCAAGAAAACATTCTCCGCTTGTTTTGTTTTTTTTTGGTTGAGTTCCACCCTAGGTGGTTGTGGGTCCACAACACAAATGCATTGTGTGCAGATACATCTAGGATGTTATAAAACACAACCATTGGCCATCTCTTGGTCATTCGCTGGGAAGTGTAGGTTGCCATCTGCTTGTCCAGGTTGTCCACTCCTCCTTTATTTTTTATTATAGTCCAGGATAATTATGGGATTTTTGTCACTTCCTGATGACACAGCTGCATCTTTGTGAAAAGTATGACACTCTTCTCTTTCTCTATCTCTTTTTTTTTTTTTTTGGACGATATGAAGGACCACACATTTTTCTTGGCTTTTCTCAGGGATGCCACTCGCAGCTTTGCCTGTGTAAATCTGTAGATTCCATGCATAGCTGGTTTTGCATCACAGGCTGCCCAGATTTTTATGCCATATTTGCCTGGCTTACTGGGCATGTATTGCTGGAAGGGGCATTTTCCACAGAGGGACAAAGCGTTCATCTACTGTCACCTCCAGCCCAGGGTTGAAAGTGGACAGAGCTGCACCCATCTCTCCCAGACATCCCTGATGGGAGCAAGCTTGTCAGATTTTGCTCTAGTATCTCTGTTGTCAAAGCTGAGGACTCTTGATATCATTCGAAAGGTCTGAAGTGACATTCACTCCAACAGGAAGAACACCAATATAAGCATCCGTATTCCTCATCAATGTCATTTCACGTGTCGCTGTGAAGTTTTTTTCCTTCAAGGTTTGTCATAGCAATAATGATTTAGGGGAGGGAGCAGCTTCAGCACCGGTGACCTCCTCATCAGACTCATCAGATGTGTCGGTGTCTTCTGGTTGATACTCTACATCATCTTCCTCCTCAGAAACCTGCTCATCTGTATTGCTGCGCTGTGTCCTCTGCCTCATCTTCAACAGAGATATGATCCAGAGCTTGGCATGCTGCAATCTGGAGATGTGTACTCTGCAAGTCACCAACTCTAAACTGAATTGGTCTTATTGCCTTACATGTCCATCTTTGGACGTTTGTTTTGTTTGTTCAGGGAAGGAGACAAACAGGCAAAGAGAGAAGCCCCTAACTAAAGGTCACGAGGTTTGGGAAAGATTGGCTGTCAGTGGGCTGTTGGCTGACAGTGTGTTTACGATTTCAGTTTTGGCACTAATTATTGTTTTATAATCTTATATTACACCTAGGTCGAAAACCGACCCTAACAACACAAAGGTCATCATTTTCACCAGAGCGTTTTTATAATTTAGTGAATTTTTTTTGTTTTTGTTTTAATTTGTTTAAATAGAGGTTCCTGAAAAAGTCAAAAAGCCTTGATGCAAAAAACAAATTTATGTGGTACTTTTATGCATTTAAAACCTAAAAACAGGTTGGTGCCGACCCTAACACAAGAGGAAGGATATATAAGCACAGGACTTGTATAAGACAAGCAAATACACAGACACTGAGAAGCTGCGTTTGCTCGAACTTGAGTTGTGTGTTGGTCTGGTCATTAACAACTGAGAAATGATTGATGCAGCAGAAGCTTAATATGGACTCAATAACAACAACTACAATAGACAAAGCACACAAATTAGTTATAAATAATGTGTATGTAAAAAAAAAAACAAAAAAAAACTGCAAACTAGGTAATGGTTCTTTGGCCAGACATAGACCATTTATTCTGATCTTACATTTGTGAGTACCTTGCACTCTCCAGACAGATTGGATTGGATTGACCACCAGACCATGTTACTGTGGTCCATTTTTGTTACTTTAGTTGCTGATGTATTAGAAAGTCCCAAAAGCTTTGTACTTGTGTGCATTTTACGGCAGTTAAAGTTTCTGGGTGATGGAAAAGTGATGTATTTAAAGTTTCTCTGCAGATAAGTTTTAAACTATGTAAAAGAATGTATATATTAAACATAATTTGTTTAAAATGTTTTTTTCAGGTAAAAGGTGAAAAAAAAATCAAAAACTGCAGCTGTGAGCAGATCTTCGCTTACTTCCTTTTGAGAAATCTAGATCAGGCCCTTGTGCCTCACCCACCACAGGTGGGTGACAGGTTGTTCACAGGTGAGTTTGTAGGTGAGTTTGGTGAGTTTGTATCAACCATCTTGAGTTTGTATCAAGATGGTTAGCAATGGAAACGTAGGAGAGACTCAGCCAAATATTTGCACCTCAGTCAGACCCAGACTCAGGAGTACTGAGGAGTTCCTTGCGCACAAAATTGGCCACTAGAAGACAGATCAGAACGGTAAGTGTAGTTACTTAGTTATGTGGTTTCTTAGCTTGTAACTGGTAGTGGCTGACATAGTGTTGGTGGCTGTGCTAATGCAAACTCATGCTCTCTGTACTGACAAGGCTTTGGTGGCCAGTGAAGGAGTAGCACATATCAAGATGTATCATTTTACGGGGAAAGTCAGGGAGACTCAGTTACATGTTTGAGCCTCAATGAGACCCAGACTCACTGAGGAGTGTGTGACCAAACTTAGCAATGAGTAGACATATCAGAATGGTTAGCCTAGTTAGCATCTTTAATGTTCATGTTGTTTCTTTGTGTTAGTGGTTGTGCTAATTACCTTAGTTTAAAAACTTGAGGCAGAAACAATACAGTAAATACACTTAACATGCACAAAACCTGAAGTTGACTTTACAGTTCACATGAAACTAGGACTTTAGGAAGTTGATGTTACTAAGTGCTCAGGTATAGAGCTCTTTATCTTGTTGAAACCAGTCAGTGTTTCTAGTGGGGGACCAACACTCTGTGATTTTCACTTACCGGTTCTGGTAATTAATTTCATTGGATTGTCATTGGCGGGTTTCTTTTGAACAAACCAGAAGAAACCCATATTGCACAAGGAAAAGAATAATGATAATAATAGCAGCAATAATGATGATGAGGTATTGTTAAAAGCTTTTTGTGTGGTCTCCAAGTGAATATAATGCAAACCAGATAATGACACAGTAATAATAGTAGATGCAGTTAAAATATACTGTGTGTGTATGTGTGTGTGTGTGTGTGTATGTGAGAGAGAGAGAGAAAGAGAGAGACAAAGCCAGAGAGAGAGAAAGATTTTTAATGATCTGTCATCCCCAGCCACAGCAATGACAACAACAAAATAACAACATGTAATGATTACTGTTTGGAAAATGAATAAGGCCTCCATTTCTCTCTGTTCTTTTGTCTGCCTTGTCATTAGCTTGTTCGTTCTTCAGCCTTGTCCAAGTCCTCAGAAACTGACGGAGCATCTTTCTGTTAAAATATAATTTTTTTCTTATTGTTTATGTTTTGATAGACATATAAAGTCTTGAAAGATGCTTAAAATAGAAAAAGATATATTGTGAAATAAATATCCACAGTCATTAAAAGTTCCCTATAATAATAATAAAACATTAATAATAATTGTTTTCTTATTAAAGCTCACCACAGATCCTCCTTCTCGGGCCTTATGGAAAGAGCAGGTCAGCCATTTTATGTATTCTTCTCTAACCTAGAAATGACAGTGAAAAACAACTTGTTTAGAGTTCTGTGTTAATGCTATGAAAAAGAAACAGGAATGCTGCATAAAGAGTCTACCTCCTTATTGAGCAGGCAGTGGACAATGAAGAGGAAGGTGCCCTGCTGGGAGTTAAGGATTATGAAAAGGACTTGAAAGAAAAGGTTTGTCTGGTACAGGCCCAGAATCCAGGTACAGCCCAGTATGACAAACTGGGCCAGGATCTTGAACACAATCAATCTGCAAACAAAATCAACACAAAGTGACACAATCATCATTCATCAATGATGAAACATGCAATGTACTTTTAAGAAAGTCTTTTACTCTGATTTTTAGTCTCTCTTATGGACCACAGTTTTTGTTTAGTAACCTTTACACCCACTGACTGACCTGGTGTCTTTGGACTGAGAGACATCACTCTTCATGTTGGCCAAGGTGGGTCTCAAACTCCATAAAGTAGCACAGAACAAGATGCAGTTAAGCTAAAAGAGGAAACACATTTAGAATAAGTTTGGATGTGCCCTAGTTATTCCTCATTGCAGCTGCTGATATTATAATACACTGATAGACTCACTGCAAGGACAATAATCACTGGTCCTGTTAAAGCCCATTTGAAGTTGCGTTCCTGTGACAGCCAACACCTGTAATTTACACATTACCAGGCGATATCCAGACTTATAGAATTAAGAATCCATTTTAGTACAGAAGACGCAATGGGTCAGTCTGGTTCTTACTATTCATGTTACTCACACTTCTGCCTCAGTAGCACCATATCCATCAGAATACACCAGTGCAGAAACACCCACTATTACAAATGGAACCCCATAACCAATCAGGTAGAGAATCGGTCTAGGGAGGCCATCCCTCTGGATGACCTGCACCTTTGAGAGCCTTCGGACCAGCAGGTAGAGCTGCACGGCCTCCAGCAGCATCCACACAAAACTAGCCACAACCAAGAAGTGAAGAAGCCCGGCCATGACAGTGCAGGCCAGCTGTGGAAACACAAAAGAGGACTCTTGAATCCAGTTAATTCGTCTGGAGTCATCATAAACAAAGAATGGTTAGCTTCAGTTGGGTTTTTTTAACACTCGTGTGAGAGAACAAAAACAAATCTGCTTCTTAATCTTACTGTACCTCGTGTTCAACATATCTGTCATTCCACAGAAGCAGTAGGTGAGACAAGGCGAGGCTGATGCAGAGGTGAAGACGGGCTGTGTTGTTGATCTTGGGGTTCCAGCTGCACAGGAGGAAGGTGAGAATGGCCAACGCAAAGAAGAAAAGTCCCACAATCACACACACCCGGTTTAGCCACTCTAAGAAAGGATCCTCTGGAGGAGGCTGAAAAGCCAAAGGACACATATGCAAACACATGCTGTGATCAACCTGACCTTGCATGTGGGACCTTCTATTAGTAAATGCACATTCATGCACAAATCTATAATACCTCCCCTATTTGTAGAATGAGGGCAAATGTGGAGAGATGAGAGCAGCTGCACACTGTGTAGTTTTCATTAGTGTATGCAACCCAACAGCCCTCTACTGACCAACGCATCGTCTTAGTCTTTTCTCCTCCTTTTTCAATTCCTTCTCCTGTTCCTGTGTCCTGTGATTTGTCCTCCCAGTATACACAGGTTACCAAACCATATTCAGGTACTGCCTGAGGGAGCCAGAGAAACATAACACTTGAGAAATCTTTCGAGATCGCAAGATCCATATTATCTTTAAAAAAGTATTTATCTGAAAACGTGGATGGGTAGATATATTTGACACCTTCCTGTGATGGATGGTAAAGTTGACAGACTCGGTGAGGTTGGTGTTGTTCACTGACGGCAAGATGGCTGTGATAACATCTGAGTACATTTCTGTCCTGTTTTCTGTTTCAAAATATCGATGGCTAAGAAGACTCTCCATCCCATTTAAGGTCATGAAGGCAGCTGCTGCAGAACCTGAGAATGCACACAGCGATCAACACTTCACAACAATTTACACTAATAGCTATCATTTTCCACAGCACACAATTATAACATAAAACTGGTTAAATCAAGGTCAAGTCAGTGCAGGGTGATTTACAACCGTAAAATGAATGAAAACAAGCTGCATTGCAAAAGGTGGGTAGTATGTAATGTGATTCTTTCTAAAAACATGTATACTTTAGTCATCGCCATCATCCTTTTCATTATGAACCTTTTCTCACCATTGTTGTTTGTAGCCAGACTTTCCAGGTTGATCTCCATGCTGTATCTACTAACTGAGAGGACAGAGCTTTCTCCATTGCTGGTTCCAGGTCCAATAGTTTCAAGACTTAAATCTAACACACAGATAAGAGTTAAAACAGTTTGATTTGATGCACCACCAATACACATATACAGTAAATTTCTAAAGTCATATGAAGCTATCTTACCCACTGTTGAGCTCTTCATGGTTGTCTTGGTGTGGTTCTGACCTGGCTGCACCATCGCAGACACTAAACGGTCTGAGATGCCCAGAATCACACTGCCAGTCTCCCCATCGCCTTCACTGCTTACTTTTGACTTGATTGACTTGACACGTGGCCCGACACCTGACACTTCCTGTAACAATGAAAATAACTGACATGGCTGATGATGTAGACACAAAGTGGAAGATAGCCTCCCCAAAAGTTACACAGTTATAGTGATTCAAGTTATTAATGGATTGTGTACCATAGATGCTGAGAAGCTGTTTGCTACAGTCTGCAGAGAAAGCACAAGAAAAAGAGGCAGAAAGAATACATTAAATACACTTAACATGCACAAAACCTGAAGTTGAATTTACAGTACACATCAACTAGGACTTCAGGAAGTTGATGTTAAGTGCTCAGGTTTAGAGCTCTTTATCTTGTTGAAACCAGTCAGTGTTTCTAGTGGGGGACCAACACTCTGTGATTTTCACTTACTGGTTCTGGTAATGTCAGGCCTTCATTATCTTGAAGTTGTTGATCCATATTGCCAAGAAAAGCTCTCTCTTTTGTTTGTCCCTGCAGCAAATATAAAAGCACAGGAGTGTAGTTTGCAGTGTATACTATTTAAACTTATTAAATAGTATACAGTATACAATATCATATTTTGGCAAATGATTTGTGCAACATTTTGTGCAACAGGAAACAACCCAACATTTTCAGCTCTGCCTACTCACATTACAAGTGTAGTGGTTTGTGTGTGGTGACCCAGGCTGTGGTTTTATAACCCACTAAAATCAGTACTGCATACTGAATGCTAATAACGCATAGGTCACACATTTAAAAATATGTATTTGTGCAAGCAATAGAGTAATTAACTTGTCTCACAGATAACTTCTATCTGTTACACAAGATGAAGCAATCAAACCAAAATTTGTTAGTTTTAGTGATATACTGTCTTACAAATATCTCTGTGTTTGCAAAATTGGCTAGCTAGTAAAATTGTTCTCTTTGATGTTGCCACTTTGCTAATAATATTTACCTCTGGGGGTGTTATCTCATCTAGAATCTCCTGAAGACCTGTTGAGTCAGTGCAGAACAAAATGAAAAAGGCAGCATGTACAGATAAAATTATAGTATACTATATATATATATATATATATATATATATATATATATATATATATATATATATATATATATATATATATATATATATATATATATATATATATATATATATATATATATACAGCTATTGACTGCATCCAAAGCTCACTTTGACAAAATGAAACCCCCAGTGTCCACACAATTCCAGTTGATGGGTAGAATCCATCTGGACAAGAACAATAGAAAGTCCCTGGTGCATTTGTGCAGACAGTTTGTCTACCACATATTTCTGGTGTCTCACTGCATTCGTCTATATCTGTAGAGAAAGAAAACATACATATGAAAGTAAAACATATAATAGTAAAATCATAAGTCACATCAATAGTGCACACACACCTGTGCATGGGTTAGATATGCTGCTTATCACATCTGGGCTGTTCGGCCGATAACCAGGGATGCAGGTACAGACATAAGATCCAATTGAGTTTGTGCAGTTGGCATTAGGACCACAAATGGTAGCATTCTTGACACACTCATCAACATCTGCCAAATACAAGATACACAAATGAAACAATAAAGCTGGCAGCTTCGTGTATAACTCCTGACTTCTGTTACAACCAAGATGATTTGATGTTGATTTGTAATTTTCCATCCCATGTTAATCTTGCATCTGAAAACCATCACTGCAAATACCAATGCAGGCGTTGGTCTCGCTAGGTTCCTGGTCTGGTTGAGTAGGTGCATAACCCAATTGGCAAGCACAGGTATAGGCTCCAGGTGTGTTGGTGCAAATAGACTCAGGGCCGCAGACGGTGGAATTGAAACATTCATCGATATCTAAAGATGGAACAGTTAAAACAGTTGGCATGGAGAGACGTGTCAAGACTTTAATTTACCCCAAAATAAAAGCATTATAAGTTCGATAAAAATCATATTACTAAAATATTATTAGTTTTAATATAAAACTAGTGAAAAAATAGTAGGAGTCTTGTTTCTTTTAGGATGAGGATGTCAGTCTAGTGTAAGCGGTAGGTCGTTACCCGAGTGGAATAAATCAGATAATTTCAGTGTTCTTGAGTGAGAGTTACTGTAGAGGTATTGACACTAACTGCTGAACAGGTGGGAATTTGACAGTCTGTGAAGATTCCCAGTCATATAGGTCAAGGTTATTCAAGAAAGGTTGACTTGAACTTGGTTGTAGATACGTGAAGACATTTTTACTTTTATTCAAGAATCAGCCATCCCCAACAATGAAGAATGTGTGTGAAGTTTCAAATCCAGTTGCCCTTTATTCAACTTTTCTTGGATAAAGTCTTCATTTGTTCTCCAGCTGATGCCAGCAACTCACAAATTCAACACATTTGTTTATATTTTCAAAAGTGTACCATTTGGAGATGCATTTCCTAAAAGCTTAGAGAATGTGACGAAATGCTAATATTTATTATCCATGTATGTGTAACGTCACTGTGAACACACCTTGGCAAAAAGGAGTTGCATCAGGTACAACGTGGTAGCCGTTATTACATGTACATGCAAAACTTCCTGGGTTATTGGAACAGGTCCCATCATCACCACAGATATTGTCAACACACTCGTCAATATCTATAACAGAAAAGAAATCAGCTGGAATCTCAACTTGTGCAACACAAGCAGGGCACTGCAGCTCAGCAGAAAGACACATTTATTTCAGATCAGAACAGTGAGACGAAATGATACCTTGGCATTGATTGGACTTCCCAGGTGGTGATGCTGGATCTGTTGCATTGAACCCATTCAGACAGGTACATACGTATGCTCCAATGCTGTTGGTACAATTGGAGTAAGGACCACAAATGTCTGCTGTCCTCTTACACTCCTCTATATCTGCCAAGAGATGTTACAGACAGGAGTTAAAGGTGGTACTACCAGCAAGAAATAATTGCAGTCATCGTAAATCACATTGTGAATAGTTAGATTAAACAAAAATATACTTACCAACACAACCATATGAATCAGGTGTGGGTAGATGTTCTGGGGGGATTTCATACCCAGAAATACAATCACAGCCCCCATCAGAGGAACACTGAGCAAGTGGTCCACAGGAGTCTGGGTTGCACTCATGATGATCTAAACAGAGATAGCACACACATACACACACACACAAATGATATTTGTGTTGAATAGATAAAAGGGCATATAAGAGCACCTCAACTGCAATGGATAGGACATGTCAATATAAAGAATGTCAATGAATAATCATTGCTTACAGGTTATGTAACCCGAATAACTATGTGGGTGATTTGATGGCTTGAATATGTAGAACCCTCCAGGACAGAGGACCACACTCATTGTAATACTGTAGCTAGTGCAGCTACTGACATAAACATATGCAGTTCCAGTTGTTGCAGTTTCAGATTCAGTTGTTGGATATGACAATGTAATATAAATAGGATATTGGATGCCACCAATCTGGCCACTATGGCAGCTTGTAATGATTCTGTCTCCACCAATCCCTGTGAAGCGCCACCAGTTCCCAATAAGTTCTCCATCATTGTTCTTTGGGTAGCCGGGGAAAGAAGATGATGTAAAATGTAAGTTGCGCCATGGTTCAGTTTTGTTCGTGTATCCATCACAAGAGCCTACATGGAACATGAAACTGTCAATAATAATGAACATACATACCAACAAATGGCTGTTATTTCATGGTTAGCAGAATGTATCTAATGTTTACAATCATCCATACCAGGAGGAAAAACACAATCGCCATGGATGAAGAGTGAACCTATAAAGCACAAAGATGTATTAGTTCTAAGATCAGCTGTCAGATGTTTTTAAAGGATTAAATGTGGTTCATCATCGAGACTAATACAGTGAATTGGCACTGGTGATATTGATGACAAGAAGCAGGTGTTCTAATGCAAATTTATCTACATTTAGTTTTAAAAAAGTAGATGTTAAATAATTGTCCTAGAATTATCCTAATTACAGATCTGAATCCAGAGCCAGATATTAAAATAACCAGTTTTTCAACTAATAACACACAAATAATTGTCTGGGTCTTGTCCATGTAGAAACCATTATATATATATATATATATATATATAACATTCACAGTGTTGGCTGGAAAAAATATAGGAACCCATTGATTTATGACTTGAACAAAAGTTAAATGTTAAATCCGGATTCCAATCAGTGAGATAAGATTGGAGGGGTACATTATACCTACTTTGATGTTTAAACACCCAAACATTTTGAGTTGGTTGTTCACAAGGACGTGGACAACATGTCATAATCAGGGGGAGCTCATCAAAGTATCTCAGAGAACAATGTCAGCATAGCTGTCTACTTGCTGAAGCTCAGTCAAAACTGAATGATGCTGCAGGTCAATGACCATGAACATCAACATAATCTACCACAGAAGGACTTCAAACAAAGAAAATCCAGCCTTTGGAGAGGCTCAGTCAGAAGTTTCAGTCAGAGGTTTCAGGGTTCGTCTACTTTTTCCACCACGACTGTGAATCATTGTGTTCAATAAAAATGCAAAGGATTGTTTGTGTGTTATTATCTTAAGGATTTTGTGTCTGTCTTTACTTGTGACTTTGATGAAGATGAATTAACTCACCCAAGAGAAGTGAAAAGGCACAGCAGTTCATCATGACAGGTCCTACTCCACCAAACATTGATCATTACCGTTTGAGGTACCTATATGTACATTTTTAAAATTTGCACAGCATCCAGAAGCTGATTTAAAAGGTATGTCACCAATGCAAAAAAGAATGCAAATAATGTCAAGTTTTAAGTTCAACACAGCCGTGACATGAGGAGGGGGGAGAGGTGTGAGTGGCACTCGCCACATACTGTAAAGCACCAAAAGCTACAATGTGCAGTTTGATAAGGACACATTCTTAGCAACTGGTGATAGTTTCAAAAGAAAGAGGAGCTACTGAGTTTTATAAAACTGCACAAATAAACATATATTTCAGGTGTATGTGTAGCTGTAGGCTAAAGTCCAGAACATTCATTATTTTATTTTACATTAGGGTGTGTTCTCAAAATTGTCAGCCATTATTAGCATTAACTATTAAGCCAACAGGTATTGTTTTAACCATGATTAAGAATTGGCTTTCTAATCATCATATTGAAAATAATCTTTTTGGGGGCATAGATAATATATAATATTTGGTGCTCATGTGCTGTGCTCATGTTATATTCTGTTATGCTGTTCTGTTCTGTTACATTATGTTATGTTATGCGCTTAGAAATGCATTTTTGCATGGTGCCATCATATGCTGAGGCGAGGCTGAAAATATGACTTGTGGAATCGCATGTGCCAGTTTGTTAAACTTAGCATGAATACAAAATAGTGAAAGACCTCAACAGACAGAGTGAATGCATCACTCATCTTGTCAATTTGTCTTGTAAAACTTGGTAGTGCTAAGGTTCTATGTAAATAACTTACAAATTCCCAAATACAATTGGAGAAGAAAAGACTGATGTTTTTGAGCCAGTGGTTACTACATTTACTTTCCGAACAAACAGCGCATCCCCAACACAAATTGATATCTTAAGAAGTGTTACACTATATTGCATGTCTCATCTTGGTTACATTCATTTATTGATTAAATAATTAAATATGAATTGATATTATCAAATAAACCTCTGACGATTGAAAAATAAATTAGGCTAAGACTATATCACATGAATGAAAAATTATTTTGGCATTTCTTCTAGCAAATCACACTGAAATTTCAAAAACAAAATAAAAATAACAAAGTAACATTTACATCTTCTGCACTGTACAATATATTCAAGTAATCAGGCCTTTAATTCACTATTTAAGTTTTTTGTTTTGACATTTATTTAATTTACTTGGACAGATCTAAGGCACAACTGTCTCTTTGGTTGTTGTTGTTTGTTTTTGTTTGAGTTTTTGCCCTCCAGTGGCCACATAGAGAAACAGCTTGTTGTCAATTTTAACGGCTAGTTATGATTATCACAAACATCAATAGCTTCATCAATAGTCGCCATTTGTAGAAATTGTATCTTGAAATTTGATAATTTACCCTCTTCTTACTGATATCAGGCAGTTTCACTGTCAAAAATACGCGGGCTGCTAGGAACCAATATAGCTACGCTGGTCCATGTTTCCTGTCGGCCACATAATCTGACGGAACAAACGCAGTGGAAGTACGCGAACCGGTAAGTCGGTGAAATTTGTTGAATGTTTAAATACTCCAGATATATGTGTTCATGTGCTGCTCGTGTTTGCGCGTCCCTTTCCACCGAAATGCGCCGTGAGTTTGCAGCTGGGTCTCAGTCAGCATGGACCGGAAACTGTAGCTAAACGCGTAGCTGTTGTTAATTTTAGCCGCAGAGAAGCTAAAGACCACGGAACAAAAGTCTGCCAACGAAAATATCACCCAGTGGAAAACGGCGTTTGCTGGTGCATTGTTGTTTTTGTCACGACAGCGGGAACTCGCTGTTGTCTGGTCACATCATTTGCTGCTGAAATGGATGAAACTACTTGAGTAATGCGAATCGTTACCTCGCTCAGTGTCTCGGGAAAAAACATGCTGATCGATCAGCTCTTTGATTCACACTTAACCAGGTTGAACTTGTTATTAACGTAACTCTTGTTTTTGTTTTTTTTGTTTTTTTGTTTTTTTCTTAAGTCTGTCCAACTGTTGATGTGGTGAGTAAATCCACTTAAAGGCGACCAACCATGACTTCGCTGGTAAGTTTTGACTTTACTTTTATCGACATAATATAACATCTTACCTGTTATCAACACGTATGGTATCTGTTTAAGTGTATAGCCTTCACATATGTGGATTTTAGCCTTTATTATTATTATTGTTGTAGTTTACGTAAACCCATCTGTATCGCAGTGCTGTGATAAAGTTTAAAGGGGACAGTGATCTCATTGGTACTGCAAATCCCTCAGGGGATGTGAAAGTCCTTTAAAAGATGTATGTGTTTTACAGGGGAGCAGCAGTTCCTCAGCCACAGAATACACCGTGCGTGTCCCCAAGTGAGTGACATGGACTGATATGCAGACATCCACAGAAAAGTGTTGGGACAAGCTTCACCATGTGTCACCACTTTGTTGTGTAATAGAAGTTGAAGAAGAAGAGCTAGGAGGTTTTACATTGTGCAGAATTTGAGCCTTACAACCATTTTCAGTAAAATAAGTGAATCACTGCAAGCTTGACTTCAATGTATGAGGCATCTGTAGGATGAAGTGTTTATGCTGTAGGTGGGATTGTAATGAATTTGTCTGCGCCACAGAAACACCAGCAAGAAGTACAACATCATGGCTTTCAATGCAGGAGACAGAGTCAGCTGTTCAACGTGGACACAGGTGGGCTTCATATCAGCGTGTCTATACATAACACATAGTTTGAGCTCCACCCACCAATAGGTTAAGCTCAGTACTGAGAGAAAAATTAGGAACCGTGTGAAAACACGAGGCCTAAGATGAACAACTTGAGTTAGCAGTTGTATAGACCATCTTCCCATCTTGATGGCTCTCTCCCTTTCAAGGCTCGTATGGAAAGAGACATGAGTGCTCGACGCATATATGGGGAGGAAGAGGCACAAGAAGGTGCAGCCGGTAGTGAGTTTGGAAAAAAACAGCGTGAGGAAGCACGGCGGAAGAAGTTTGGTATTGTGACACGTGAGTTTAAAGTGGAGGACCAGCCCTGGATTCTCAAGGTCAATGGCAAGGCTGGAAAGAGGTGAGGAGGGAGACAGCTTCTTTACTGCAGTCTCATTTACTCTACTCTACATCCTGAGGGAACACACTTACACATACTTAAAATGTAACTGAAGCTTGTGTGTTTTTATGACTCAAAATCTCTCACTGAAGTTACCTTGAATCCAAAGATGCTTTTATGCATGAGAGATTTATAAGTATTTTATACATTTGAATTAGTTTTAAAAGCCATTTAGTAGCTTAATGGCTAATGGCTAATGGCTCCATGTGTTCTTTATGTCAAATATTCTCCCTGACACTGTGTTTGCAGGCCTGAGATGGATCCCTACTGTTTGCTTTACAGCCATTCTCTCCCCCTCTGTCTTTGTACATGTTTGTGTCAGGTTCAAAGGTCTAAAGAAGGGCGGTGTTACAGAAAATGCATCCTACTACATCTTTACACAGTGTCCTGATGGAGCGTTTGAGGCTTTCCCTGTCCATGGCTGGTACAACTTTACACCACTGGCTAAGCACCGAACTCTCACTGCTGAAGAGGCTGAGGAGGAGTGGGGCAGGTGGGGTTTTGAGTGCACATAATAGGAATGCCATTTATAGTTTTAATGTTGGGATGGTTGGAGTCACTGTTGGAGGAGGAGGAAGCCATGTTGTTGTCATGTTGGCTTAGGCTGGTGTGGAGCCTGGGGCATGGAAAAAATTAACATTGGATTATTTATTAGGAACAATTGTTATTTTTGTATAATATAACCTGGACCCTGTGGCAACCCATGTCTAATGGTATCAAGGCTTGACTGTCTGAGTTGTCTCCTTTTAATTGAGAGTGAAACCACTTCAGGGTGGCTTCATCTAGATCAGTGGAATGTAGTTTGTTGAGTAGGATTTTATGAACAGTATCAAATGCTAAATAAAGAAGGCATATAACTTTTATTTTTTTTATTTATTTATTTTTTTTTAAATCAAGGGAGGACACAATGTTAGCAATATTTAAAACTGTGGCTGTTATTCTCCGGTTCCCCAGTCGGACACAAAACTCCTGTGGCTGTAGTATTTTTAGTAAATCGATATAGCTTCGCAATTGTCTATTCATTTGTCTGCACTGAACATCTGCAATCCTTCCCAAACCAAAGGAGAATTTGGAGCCTTATGAGGTTGAGGACTTGCAGACTCTCTGCTGGACAGATGTAGTGTAATAAATGGAAGACTGGAGAAGAGGAAGTGGTTATTAAAAGCTACGACCATAGATGGTCTGTCAGTTAATGCAACCAACTTCCATTTTGATTTGAGGTAGGAAGTGTGACCATGCTGATTTCCTAAGCGATCCTATGTTGTAGTATGGGTTAGAAATTGCTGATTGATTTACCTTTACTAATTATGCAGATGGTTCTTGGAGATGTAGGAGAGTTGTGTGGAGAAACAAGGTCTCTATCAGTAACCTGTGTCAAAAAGGAGATCTCAGACATTCCTTGTGTTTTTTTTTTTTTTTTTTTTTTTTTTTTTTTTTTTAAACAGGAGGAACAAGGTGGTGAATCACTTCAGCATCATGCTTCAGAGGCGTCTCCGGGAGCAGGAGCGTGGTGAGGATGAGGAGGATGAGGGGGAGAAATCTGGGAAGAAGAAAAAAAAGGGCGGTAGTGGCAAAGGAGGCGACCTGCGCATTCACGACCTGGACGATGACCTCGAGATGAGCAGCGATGACAGTGACAGCAGTGGCGGGGAAGGTAAGAAGAAATACCCACCCTCGCCCTCCTTTCTTCTGGCATTATGTGAAATTTTTTGAACATCTGTCTCTTCACTGGATAGATGGAGACAGCAAGACAAAAGTGAAGAAAGACACGGGGAAAGGAAAGGGGAAGAAAAAGAAGAAAAAGAGTAATGAGAGTGAAGCCTTGGAAGACAGTGACGATGGTGACTATGAGGGTCTAGAGGTGGATTACATGTCAGATGAAAGCAGGTCAGTTCCAGTGTGTTGTGACACCCAAACGCTCCCTTTCCATGGACGCTATATGTATGCAGTTTTGTTTAGTTATGTTTCCTCTTTGATTAGTATGTTGTTGTTTTTTTTTGTTTGTTTGTTTTGTTTTTTTAAATGCAGCTCAGATGAAGAGCCAGAAAAAGGAAAGCCCAGCAAAGGAGAGAACCTCCCTAAAGGTTAGACCATCTGTGGTTGAACATTACTGATCTATTACTTCTTAACTGCTCAAATCATGCATGTACAATATATATAATGAGACATTTTTGTGTTGTGTTTCCTTTATAGGGATTGATGAGGCATCTGAAAGTGAGGAAGAGAGTGAGGAGGAGAAACAGAACGAGGAGGAAGCAAAGGAGGAGGAAGAAGAGGAGGAAGGAAAGAAAACTCCGGTCCAAATGGAAAAGAAGAAGAAAAAAGGTACTGTCATCATGGAGACAGGCAGCAATTTGACAAAATGGCCCTAATGGACATGATGGGGGTTAAATGATACTCCTTTCAACTTGATTTTAAATTGTTTGGATTTCTGTATCACAGACAGCAGCGGAGAATCGGACAGCTCAGACGACAGTGACATCGAGGGAGAGACAGCTTCTGCTCTGTTCATGGTTGGTGTGTGTGTGGCTGAATAAATGGATATTAGTGTATTTTATAGGCTGTTCTTACTCAGAAAGTGTACATGAAAAGTAAAAGGATGATTAGTTTTCATGTGAGGTTGGGCTGTTGAGTTCTAGCAGCTAATTTATTTTTGGTGGTGAGAGTGTGAGTGGGTCTGTATTTACATGTGTGTAGTGTTTTCCTTTTAGTTCTAATCAAATCCTCTCCAACTCCTCCCCACTGTCAGAAAAAGCGCACTCCTCCTAAACGGGGAGGTGGGCGTGGCTCTGCAGGGAGCTCCAGGACTGGCAGTCGTCCTGGGACTCCATCCATAGACTCTGCCTCCACCTCCAGTACACTCCGTGCTGCTGCCAGCAAGCTAGAGCAGGGTGTGTGATCAAACACCACTAACGTACACAACCATCCAAAGTTATAGACACAAGACTGATTCTTTTTTTTTTTTTTTTTTAATTATAAACTATTAAAAGAGGCCATCAACAAAACCTAATGTTCCTCATTATTTATTTTTTTCATTTTAACTAAGTCTCCCTTTCCTGTAGGTAAGAGACAGACTCAGGGTCCTGGCACTGACTCACCAGCTGCCAAAAGGCTGAAAATGGAAGCCAGCAGTCAGAGTCCTGTTCCATCTGGGAAGAGCACGCCTCAGCCTCCATCAGGAAAGTCCACCCCGAGCTCCAGGTACTTTGTTTCTTCATATCTCTTTTTAATATTAAGCAATATAATTCTTTTGAGATTATTGTGACTAAGCCAGCAAAATGTATTACAACATATACTTCTACAGGATGTTTGTGAACAGGATAAAAGCTGTGCTCTTTCCTTTTAATCTTGCCCACAGTGATGTGCAGCTAACAGAGGAGGCAGTCCGCCGCTATCTGATCCGTAAACCTATGACCACGAAAGACCTGCTGAAGAAATTCCAGACCAAGCGAACAGGTTTGAGCAGTGAGCAGACTGTCAATGTACTGGCACAGATCCTGAAGCGCCTTAATCCAGAGCGCAAGAATGTAAACGACAAAATGCACTTCTACCTCACTGAATAACCAATGTAAGCAAGGGACTAAGTGACTGGGGTGGGGAGGGCTGCGAGGAAAGGGGAGGTTTCTTTGACCCCTGGAAGAGAGGTTGTGTGTCTTTTCTGAATAAACTGGTTGTGTTCTGACATGCCACAGGAGACTGAAACTGTCTTCACGGGTGGCTTTGAGTATTTTGTTAAGCATCTTGAATTTTTTTTTTTTTTTTTATCATAGTCTGAGATTTCACATGAAACAAGTTATTAATGTCGACTGAAAAGTCTTTATCATGTTTTTCTGAGGTAGAAGTCTTTCTAATAAAATGTAAAATGTGCTCCTGTGAAAGGTTTCTCTCTTTGTACCCCCAAAACATGCTATTTTGGCTTAATACAAATGGTACTGTACTAAAATGAGATGCAAACAAAGATGCTTCATATAAAAAATCAACTTGACAAATTTTAAAACTAATCTGAACATCTTTTCTACTATTAAATTTTTATTTATTTTATTTGAATTGAAAAAATTAAATCCATTGAACAGAACTTATTTTGTTTGCTTTAGAGGTACACTTAACATATTCTCAGCCTGCACTGTGCAATACATCCATTTTTGTATAGAATAGTGTAGATGTAGTGTAGACGTACAAAAGTTAAAGAAAGCCTAGCTGAATAAAAGAATGGATGATTGCATTTTTCACCTTTTAACAACTGAGTAAGCCGCCTTCAGTATCGTATCATTTGTGCAACTGCAGATAAATCCAAGGTTGAAATTTTGTGTGGAGTAAATGCTGTTCTGGCTTTACGAAGAGGAGAACCCTACAAGCTGTTAAAGGGCTTTAGCTTGAGTCAGAACTGTCTTTTCCTCTTTCCTCAAGTGTGCAAGTACCTTGATGGCTACATAATCTCACTAATGGCATGTCTGCTTTCATTAGCGACGGATACAATACACGGATACACAATAACAGCTGAATCACTTAACAAAATTATGTGTCCAGCAAATGTTGCTACTGTTAACGGGCTTTGGTTAGATCGTTTTATTTGTTGTTTGTTTTTTTGTTTTTTGTTTTTTTTATTGGCTCTCATGAACAGGGTAACTTTATGCAGTTATGCTTCCTGCAGTGTGTTTCATGGCCACTTTCAGTGTCCCCCATAACACCTTGCTCACTGAGAACATGAGGAAAGGCTAGGTTGAGGCCAAATTGAGTGATTATATGGTAAAATTATCTATCTAGAAGTATTGTTTTACCAAATGAGAGAAACTGAAAATGAAAAAAATTCACTTGCAATGGGAAATGTGAACATTTTATTTGTTTGACACCCAGTGTTGCAGCCTTACACACAGTTAAATCACCTTTCATGTCTAGGTTGGACAATGGGCAGCAAGTAGCTAAGTGACTGAACCAGGAATGAAACCAGCAATACTTTGTGTGTGTTTTTTTTTTTTTTTTGTTTGTTTTTTTTGTTTTTTTTTGTCTCTTTGAGACATAAAGAGTGTCGCTTTCGAGGTCCATGCTATAAGAACATGGACCAATGGGCTATTATTTTCGACCCTCATAATTAAATTTACCCAATCGCTGTGTAATTCTTTGTTTTCCTGGAAATTGTGAACCCTAAACTGCAGAGTCCTCTTTTTTTGAGTGACAGCAGCCAGGCAAACTGATCGTGATAAAGGCCTGTTACATGAAACGCAAGAGAAACAATATATTGGCTTTATATTTATTTTTTTCACACTGAAAGTTACCTTGACTGATCCAATAGCACTGTACAGCGCAAATAAAGTCAAAAATCACTTCAAATACATTCATGCATTAACTATGCAGTAAGTGCTCAGAGAAATAGTGATTTACACCAGTTCTCTCAATGCAGTATTTAAAGGCCAACATTTTGACAGGCTGCCCTTTATGAGCCATTAGTTAGTCAAGAGTGTGTGGTTCTGATTCCTAACTAAAAGGTCAAAAAATGTGTGGTGAAATGACTATTTGGAAATAACTTTATATATTCATTAATAACTTCATACTGTATGTCACCTTGAACAAATGGCATTTAATTAAGATTTAACTATGGAAATATGGGAAGTGTTTTGCTAAACTTGCAGTCTAAATTCACACATTAACATCCAACATTAAAACATCTTTATTCTGTAAACTATGTTTAGAGAAAATCATCCCTGCTAAATTTTTTTACAAAAGAAAAAAAAATGCATGACAGAGTGGAGGGTAGAAAGAACAAATTGAGAAACTGCACAATTTTGTCTCTCATAATAAAATGAAATGAAAAATAATTATATATAAATACACACACACACACACAATAAAACATCTCATCATGAACCATTGCCTCACATTTATGTAAAACATGCTATTTCCCCAGAACTACACAAATCCAAAAAAAGTCCAGTACTGTAAATTTGACTAAAACATCTCCATCTCATCCTCATAGCCAGCATTGAAATGTGAGCTCACTTTGAAGTTACACCACTGTTGATCACTCTACAAGTCCTAATGCAAACGAATTTGCAGTGATCAACGAAGTGACTGAGAAAACCAGTTCCAGATGTCTCTAAATTTCATATACCTCAGGCTGTGGCTCTCGTCTAACAGGTACCACAGGCTGTCATCTATTACAGGTCAGTAGAAACCAGACACTGGATACATTTCACTTGGACATCTGTCTTTGTAAATTTGTAATCTATCGTTATATGTTATTTCATAATTGTGTTGAATTATTGTCTTCAGACTTTCAGTAGCGCGACAGGCTGTGAAATAACGTAGTACAGAAGAGCCTGTTTCTCTTACAGTCCCGCCCCCACAGCTAAATGTTTTTAAAGTTTTGCAATGACTGATTGAAATAAACAGCAGGTTTCACCACAAACTTCAAAAGTTTAATTTTAACTACCACGCACCATTGAAAGTGATATAAATGTACAGAATATTTGTTGTTAGTTAAACATTAAAAGGCAGGGAGTGTCCTCTGATTTTAAATTGTGTTTTTATGTATTAGCACCATTTTGGTGCATTACATTACTGTAGGACTATAATGTAAACACTCTTTGTGAAACATTCCCAGGACTATTTACCAAATAGAATTAAGATTAACCTAAATATGGTAAACCTCCTCTTAGTTTAGTGTATGAAGCTGCTTTGTGGGAACGAATATTCCTGTTGTTCTCAGAATAAGCTCAAAGTGTATCTCAATCTGTAGGACAAGGTTGAGGTCACAAGGTTGAGGTGTTGTAAGACACTGTTATTTGAATTTACTTTATTCATACTTTTAATTATAATAATCATGTGTCATCTTTAATTCTTACTTGTGTTTTGTGCAATAGTCCACACACAGAGATATTTAAGTTTGTTAACTTCAGTAAAAAAAAAAACTTGTCAGACTAGACTGACAAGTTGGGTCTAGGAAAAACTCTTCACTAACCACAGCTGCCCCTCACTTTCTTCAGCCCTCCACCGTTCAGGTAAGGAACAATAAGGTTGGAAGTGTGATATGTCTGTGATCTTTTATATCATCACAGATACAGATGTTACTTGGTGTTTTGTTGTTTTTTTTTTATGAAATAATGTACTTAGGTGGATGTCTGGTTATGGTTTAAAATGCCTGAACAAACTTTGAAAGATAATGAATTGGATAGGAGTCTGGGGTTCCTTCACCAGGAAAAAAAAACAAAAAACACTTCTTGTATTTTTGACCTAACTTCTTGGATTATGTCAACAATAGCACAAGACACCTTTTGTAGTTAACCAACCTGGGGTGCTATGAAAATCAAGAATGCATTGATTTATAGTAGATCAGAGTCCTTCAAAAAGCAATACTATTACTAATATTAAATTGTGTTATTTATTTATTTTTTTTATAATTGTTAGTGCTCATAAAATTTGCTGATCATATTTTTTTTTAGCTAAAATTAAATCTCATCTTTACCTTTTACCTTTGTTCAATATTAAAAAAAAAAGGCCTCAGCTTCTAGGGCTCCACCAACCCTGACTGAGAGTTAAATGGCAATAAGATATCCAAGTTTATGCAGATGTAATGGGTTCATGCTAAATACTCAGCAGTACAAAGAATCATACGTACTGAGACAACGTCTCTTGTCTGCTCTGTATCTTCTCTCACTCGTCCAAACAGCTCATATAGAAGATGGGATCAGCGATGAAGGAAGGGCCAATGCGTGTCCTGGTGACCGGTGGATCTGGTTTGGTCGGCAAAGCCATTGAACATGTAGTTGAACAGGAAGGTGGGAAACGTGAGGGAGAAGAATGGATCTTCCTGTCCTCTAAGGAGGCAGATCTTGTGTAAGTCGCTATTTTTTCTCACCAGAGCTTCAAACAAATTTTGTTTATTGTTTATGCCAGAGTGGGGGAGCTGATTTTCATGTCTTGTCATTGGTGCATGGTTTTGCTGCTATATATCAGGCTAGCCCACATCAGTTTTGAATACATTTTCCTGCAAAAAAAAAAAAATGTGTTTATAGTCAATGTTGCAAAACCAGCAATGTCAGATTTATGAAATGCTTAGATATTCTTTTTTTAGTTCATGGTACTGGTGTATGGTTTTGCAGCTGCCTCTCAGTCTACATCACCACTCCTGCAACCCGATTACTACCATACCCAGCAACATTTAAAAGAAGCCCTTTTCACCCTCATTATTCCAGTTAAGAAACCTCCATTGCAGCAGAATCTTTTGTTGTTGTTGGATCCTCCATATATGTGCTTTGATACATTCCTGTCTCTGAGCTCTTATTTCCTCCTCATGGCTTGGTTTTTGATGTTGTCAGTTGTCAGCTCTGAGATCCACATCGACAAATGTGTGGCTTGGCACATGGCCAAACAGCAAAATTTTCCACAGAATAAACAGCCACTCTCACAGGAACTGTATCTTGATTAGATGAATGGTGTCATTTCTCCAGCTCAAACAATCAAGCACAGGAACACAAATAGTGTTTTTTTCCAACCTGTAGGTTTCCTAGTCTTTGTCCAAAGTGGAAATAGATGCTGTGTTATAATAGTGTACTTAAATATCAACAGAGATGTTGGGCAGACCAGGGCTGTGTTCGAGAAGTATCGCCCTACTCACGTCATCCACCTAGCTGCCAAAGTAGGAGGACTCTATCTCCACATGAGGGAGAATCTGCACTTCTTGGTAATATAAAATTTCCACTCCTGACAGTGATTCATCAGGCTTGTCAAAAAATGCTCAACAATAGCAGGAAGATATATTCTATTCTCACTGTACAAAAGAGGTCTATGGAAAATATCTTCATTGTCTATAAAATGCAATGACCTGTCAGTGACAATCCGACACCTTTACAGAGGGACAACATCAAGATCAATGACAACGTACTACAAACAGCCCATGACATGGGTGTTACCAAGGTCGTGTCTTGCCTGTCCAGTTGCATCTTCCCTGACAAAACAACATACCCCATTGATGAGACCATGGCAAGTTTCTTTAAAAGCCTTTTTTTACTTAATGTAGTTCCTCTGTGTAAAAATATCCCTTTTTTTAGTAATGTCTAACAATCATAATTTAAGGGATATTTATGTAGTCTTCGGGGGGTAATGTTGAATGTAAACAAAACAGTGACAAACAAATACCTGACAGTGAGTGGCACAAATTTCCAAAAAGGGTTATCACAATTCTGTTTTTTTTCAATTGTTTCTCCCAATGACATCAAACCCTAGCGGTGAATTATTAGGACACAATATTGCTCTGTAGCCATGAAATAAAGTGCAGCAATTGGAAAAGGGCATTGGTGTAACGTTGTCTTCACTGTGATTCCCCACTCTCTAAGATACACAATGGGCCACCTCATGACTCCAACTTTGGATACTCACATGCTAAAAGGATGATTGATGTTCAGAATAGGTAAGAATGCAGTAGTAGTGCAAACTGTATTTATTCTTAACAAAGGTCTGAGGTGTGGCTGTGGCTGTGTCTCTGTTCCACTCCCCTCTTACTGCAAAAACATCCATTTAAATGAGCCAGGTGCACATTTGCATACCTGTGCCGCTCTCTTTTGAATATGTGAAAGGTCTGTTTATGTAATGTCTGTTTGGTCAAATCAAATGAGGATCACACACGGTTCATGTTCGTGTTCATGTGTGTCTGTGTGTTGACAGGGCCTACTTTCAGCAGTATGGACATCGCTACACAGCAGTCATCCCGACCAATGTGTTTGGCCCCTATGACAACTTCAACATAGAAAATGGCCATGTGCTCTCAGCACTCATTAACAAGACATACCAAGCCAAAAGTAATTAACTCACACGCACTTATCCACCATCCAACCATCACATATAGACTGCAATTATAAACATCACAGACAACAACCAGGTAACATCTATCTTCTCATGTGTCTCTCACAGAGGAAGGGACTCCTGTGAATGTGTGTGGCTCTGGAGCTCCCAGAAGACAGTTCATCTACTCTCTGGTAAAGTATCTTTGTTCTACAATTTGTTGTGAGAGTATACAGTATATGATTATTGCAATATAGTAAGTACACAACCTAACATGTTGACTGAGAAAGTCTACACACATTAAGTCCTGTTGTCTGTGTTTATTCTCAGGACGTGGGCCGCTTAATTATCTGGGTCCTGAGAAAATATGACGAGATCAGCCCCATTATCATCTCTGGTGAGTGCAGTTCAGCTACAGCTTCAAGCATAGAGGTTTAAGACACTGCAGCATTCATTAAATTTTCACTGTTGATTTTATTTCAGTGGGGGAAGAGGATGAGGTCGCAATCAAAGATGCTGTGGACATGATAGCACATGCTCTGGACTTTAGAGGCAAAATACATGTATCCTTTGGACACTCCCCAATGATCCAACACCTACATCTGTCCTAATAGACCAGTTCAATTATGATATATTCACTGATATGCTTTAGTGAACCTGGGATACACAGTACATACAATTATTTGTAATATGTTCCTCCCTGTTACATCCTATTTCCTATTTTAAGAGATTCTTTGATATACACTATATGGACAAAAGCATTGGGCCACCTACACATTACATCTACTTTTGGTGGAGGAGGGATAATAGTATGGGGATGTTTTTCAGGGGTTGGCCTAGGCCCCTTAGCTCCTGTGGTGGGAAATCTTAATGCTTCATCTTATGAAGCAATTTTGGACAATTCTATGCTTCCAACTTTGTGGGAACAGTTTGGAGAAGGTCCCTTTCTGTCCCAGCATGACTGTGCCCCAGTGCACAAAGCAAGGTCCATAAAGGCCTGGTTGGGTGAGTTTGGTGTGGAAGAACTTGACTGGTCCGCACAGAGCCCTGACCTCAACCCCATCCAACACCTTTGGGATGAACTAGAATGGAGATTGCGAGCCAGGCCCTCCCGTCCAACATTGATGTCTGACCTCGCAAATGCTCTTCTGAATGAATGGACAAAAATTCCCACAGATGCACTCCAAAATCTTGTGGAAAGCAGAAGAGTGGAAGCTGTTATAGCTGCCAAGAGGGGAACGAACTCCGTATTAATGCCTATGGATTTAGAATGGGATGTCATAAAAGCTCCTGTAGGTTTCATGTGTAGGAGGCCCAATACTTTTGTCCATATAGTGTAGCTAAGACTATATGCAAAATTTACTTTTCGAGCAAAGAAAAGCACCTTTGCTATTGAACAACTACTAATGGATTAAAAGGAGGCTTTATTTAAAAAAAAAAAAACAAAAAAAAAAAAACATACTATACTGTAGCCTATTAAGGTCAAAATAAATACATGTGGTTTCCCCTTGACAAATCATATCAGTTTGACACCACCCTATCCGATGGCCAGATGAAGAAGACAGCCAGCAATGCCAAGCTAAGACGCTACCTTCCTGACTTCACCTTCACTCCGCTTAAAGAAGGTCAGAACTCAATATGCTCTAATTTATTATATTCTTTATATTATGCATCCTCAGCCTAGTAAGGGAACCTGTTTTGTTTTTGTCTGTCTTCCTAGCCATAAAGATGACCTGTGACTGGTTTGTGGCCAACTATGAAGTTGCCCGGACATGAAGTGACCGAGCTGAGAAGTATCCACTGTATCTTGTTTAGTTTGTATTTTTGAGTTCTGGTTCATGTTATTTTTTACAAATATTGGCTTATCGTGAATCATATAAACTAAATTGCATATATTCTCTAATGTGCTGAAGCCCCTTCAGATTTGAATAAATTTTAATACAATGACTCTATGAGGATAAAATAGGCCATTGAAATGAAGGGTGGGGTACAAAGAGAGAAACATTTTAGCACATTTTAGATTTTATTTTAAAAAAATAAAAATACTGAGCTTCTTTTCAGTCACGTTAACTCATTTTAAGGTGAGATGTCAAATTATGAAAACAAACTCATGATGTTTATGATGCAAAATACATTTAGATAAAGCCAACTGTTTCAAACACTAAGTTGTTCATTAAAGACACACACACACAAACCCCTTTTCCCGGGGTCACGGTTTCAGGAAACACCATAACCTTTCACGTGAAGAGGTTCATTTTTAGTCCTCCCTGTCTGCACTATCCTCTCCACCCCCTCACTCCTTCCCTTTCCACGTTGTATAGTATCACTCTGGTGTAAGAAGCAACTCACATAAGATCTGCAACATTAAAAGCGAGTAAGATTTATCCCATGCTCAGTGGCTTTGTCAACCAATCCAGTTGTTGAAATTCAAGTAATAGTGACTTACTAAACCTGTGGAAAGAAAAGGCCCCAACCTTGAAAAGAAAACAAATAAATCAAGCATGTCCTATGACTGACCAATTAACAGCAGCATCACCTCATCAAGTGACCTGAACCTTGTCTTTCAACTTGAGATACACTCTGAGTTTGTTGGGAGAACAAATGAAACAGTTAGAGGTTAAAAGGAAGAAGGAAATTGAAGACGGTGATGGAGTTCAGAGCATCGTGCTCAGATAGAAGAAAGTTACACACTTCACTGGAAAAGGCTTTCCTTCTTGTCTTTAGTAAAATAAAAACAGCATATTAATCTTCCTACTGAACTACTTCATGTAATAAACAAAGAGATGTTCAAGTTCACTTTTCTTTTATTTGGTAAAGCGTACTAGAAATGCTTGACAAAAACTCTCTGTATTATACAGAAGCAGAGGAACGCACCAATTTGATGATAATACATAAAGACACAATTTCGAATCAGAGGATGTTCCCTGCCTTTAATTGCCAATCTAACATATGTATAAACAAGTACTGGATATATTTAAAACTGATGTCTCTTCTGGTATTGAGTGGCAAATTATGTTCAAACTACAGCCATGATAGTGCAGTTGTTGTTGAAGGTTGAGGTGAAACCTGCTGTATATTTAAATCAGCCATTGCAAATTTTCAGCTCGTTCAGTTGAATATGATCCCTGAAAAGATTAATGCTGTGAGATAAACAACACAACCAATCCACTGGGTCTGTTAGACTCTAAGTCTAAATTGTGACTCAGCAAGCCAGTCAATATTTCTGAATAGCACAGTCTGGAAAGTGTCACAACTAGATAAATGCCCAGGAAAGACTGCCATAGATGTGTGTACCTAATAACATCTTAATATTAATATCTTAATGGGGATCACTGACACAATCCTTTAAATTCAAATTATGTTCAATTAGTATCCAAGATGAGTCAATGTGGGCTTTAGCCTGGAAGGTTCCGACAGATGACAGAGATACGACGCTGCCGAGGTATCTTCTGTCCGCTAAACACAGACTCCTCATCTTTCAGGATCTCATGAGTGAAGTTGTATCGGGCCTGGTCCCTGTGCAGATGTCAAGAGAGCAAAACAAAACACATTACCGCACTGTTTAAAGATAGATGTTACGCCTCCTGTAGAGTATGATACAACTACCATGCACTTCACATGTACAGCAGACTTACTTTTTCAGACATTCATCGCTGTCAGTACGTAAGAACTCAGGTAGCTCATATCTGAACAATTTCAAATATATTATTCAAACCAAGAGCAGTATACTCAACCTCAGTATGTAGAGGGAGCGTCGAGGCAATAGAAGGTCCAGCCATTCTTTGCTGGCATCCTGATTTACCAAACGCATGATACTATCTGACAGGAGACTCAACCCAGCGATAGTGCTGCCACAAAACTGAAAAAGCACAAGATGGATGCAAAAATCACAGCAAGAAAACAGGTGGGACATTCACAGAAAGTTTTTTCCAAAGGTTACTGCGCTCAGTATGTTGTCCATCTTAACGCCTAATATTGGCGATTGTCAGTTTTCATGTCTGGAAATAATGCATTAGAAATGTGTTTCATGAATGTAGTGTACGCACTGCGCCGTACTGCACAGAGAGAAAGCAAAAAAAGAAACCTACCTTGACACTGTCAATGTGAGGCTTGATGTAGCCGGTCTTGTCCAGGTCTAGAACATGCACAGGCCCGAGGAGTGGACTACCCTCAGGAAACGCTACTGATCGAACACGATTCAAGACCTCCTCACACGGTGCCCCCCACCTCGCACGCTCAGTCTCTCGGTATCCATGAATGGCCTAAAAGTGGGCGAGTGAACAAAGCACAGACAAAGTCAGAGGTTATCACTGTCATTTAAAATGCATTTATGCTCTAAATATGTATTAAGTCTTGAGGAACAATGGAACGTCAGTCCTTTCAATACAGATAAATATATTTAAAAGGCCAACATTTTGACAGGCTGCCCTTTATGAACAATTAGTTTGTCAAGAGTGTGTGCATTTGCTTCTTAACCCAAAAGGTCAAGTGAGATTTTGTGAAATGTTAAGAAATAACATCACAGGCTGTGCTGTCGTTTGCATAAGAATTTCAAGTAGGGCAGAATTATATACAAAAAAATATCATATTGCAATATGAAATGTTTGAAATTGTTATTTTTACATTTTATTTTCTCTGAAAAAAAATGTTCTGACACATTTATCAAAAATTTGCAACTCCTGCTGTTTGGATATTGCACTTGGCCATATCGCGATTTCCATTATGTTTCGATAAATTGTGCAGCCCTAATTTCAAGTGTGTAACTATCCATAAGTTTGAATTTATGGTATTGATCTATTTTTACGTTTGGGACTTCCTCATACATCTTGCCTGTATCTCAATATTATCTTGCTTGAAGTAAAGACATGTGCCTCCTGGTCGGCAGGTGTAACAGAGGGTCCGGTTCAAAAAGCTGCAGTTGCCCTTTAATTAGTCCAACGTGCATCATTACTGGGCTTAATTAAAGGTGAAATCAGTCACAGGTGCGCGGTTATTGTCGTTGACCCTGACTTACATCGTCCCAGTGGTCGAATTCGTATCGTTTCTTCTTCAGGCCCGGCTCCAGCTCTCGCAGCAGAGCCCCCTCCTCCTCCTCGGTGATGAAGGCCGCCCTCACCTCCACCTGAGAGCCAAGCCTCCGGATCAACTCCCGGCTGGACCCCGAGATCAGAGCCTCGTCTCGGAGAGGTGAGAGGCCGCTGCTGGCGCAGGAGCTCAGACAGCACCGGCGGCCGGTGCGAGCGGGTGGTTTCTGGAGTCGCTTCAACGCCAGCAACAGCCTCATGCTCCCGCCTGAAAGCGTTAGCGGTCAAACGGGAGCTGCGGTGCGGTGAGTTTGACCGCTAACGCTTTATCTATTTATTTTGTTTAGCTCCGTTCCATCCGCAGAAGTCACACGCTCATGACGGGCGCCATGTTGGAAGACGCAATGCTTTGTGGGGGATGTAGTCCTCGAGCGACACGACGTTCAACATTTTTGTTATGTTAAAGGACTCTTCAGCTGTAGTTTCTTCAGACACATATGGACAAGTAACAATTCAGGTTTTCACCTGTACATTTCACGATTTGTCAGTTTCTTTGGTTTTATATTTACTTCTCTACCTCACCCAAAGTCTAAAGTCTTAGTCTAATTATATATATATATATATATATATACT